>JASAMY010002988.1:0-78250 GCA_030248085.1 Paralinhomoeus sp. GSCO2_6
CAGTGGTGATCGCAGATGATCGCAGTGCTCGTCCGGGGCGCCCAGCCGCCCTGCTCCCTTGCGGCGTCGTCGGACCTTCTTGTGGCGGACAGTCGCGAGTGGCGGCTGCGCTCGTCTGGCGTTTGCTTTCTCCCAGGCATTAAAAAGGAAGCGCCGGGCCCACTTTGCCCTTATCATCGCTCGAGGCGCATCGGGCCGACCAATCCCGGCACAGCCCTCCCAGAGTCTCTGCCGACCACACCGCCAGACAGAAGCTGTCCCATTCGCCGTTCTCCTTCCGACTCCGCCGTAGGTCGCAGGTAGCCGCAGGTGGGCGCACCATCTGAAGCCGCTGGGGGACTGCCCGCTGGTGGGACGTTGGTCAGTGGGGCTGGTGTGGCCCAGCTTGGTCCCAGGTCCAGGGTGCGGGAACCGACGAAGGCAGGCACTGGGCCTGGCCACGGTCCTTGTCGGAGGGCCCCTCCCACCTGGCACCTGGTCCCCTGCCCCGTGCTCTTCCTGCCGCGCGCTACGAATTCTGCGTCCTGCAAATTCAAGCCAGCTGAATTTTGCCGGCAGAAAATTGATACCGTGCATTTGACAGGCGCGTCGGTGCCTGCAGGACAGCACGGCACGGGACGGGACGGAACGAATGGTGGGCGTGGTTTGGCCTTCCAAGTTTAAGCCAGCTGAATTTTGCCGGCAGAAAATCGATACCGTGCATTTGATAGGCGGCAGGACAGCACGGCGCGGCACGGGACGGAATGGAACGGTGGCGTGTGTTTTGGCCTTTAACTAATGCTCGATTTGTGTCCCTGTATAACGCAAATCGCATGGTACTTCTTGCCACCGGGCCCTATTGCTGAGGGGGCACTATTGGAGGATTTACGGTAGATACACTGTTCACAACACAACGGCACACTTTGCATAGTTTGAAATTGTGCCGTCCCAATGGCAACTCCGGCGGTGGTCTACTCGTGCAACCGGCTGACGTGCGAGCAGCTGCTGATCTCGGGGTGATCACGGCGCTCTACGGTGCCGATCTACGTCCTGTTCCTGTTCACGATCGTCTGGAGGGCGGGTCTCGACGAGCGGCTCCGTTCCGCCTTCTTCCGTCTGTCCATCGCGGCCGGCGCCATCGATCTGCTCTCGCTCTGGCTCCAGTGGTTCGGCCTGCGGCTGCGCATGCTCGGCTGGCTGCCCGCCTTTTACGCTGTACGCGCCCTCTCTCCAGGAACAATCCAGAACTGGCTTGCCCTTCGATGCAGGTCTACGAGCACGTCGAGGGGCGCGTCACGATGATGACCATCAACTGGGCCGGCGGGGTGCAGATGGCGTTGCTGCTCTGCATCAGCGCCAACCGCTTCACGGCCACCTTTCGGCCCACCAAGCACAGAGGGGTAATGCGCGTGCGTGCGTGCGTGCGTGCGTGCGCGCGCGCGAGGGACAGCCAAGCCTGATCCAAGCCGAGTTCCCAGTTGTGGACCGGTCGGAACACGGCGCTGGCGCTCGCGGTCTGCTTCCTCGTCTCCACCGCCATCAACGGGCCCTTCTTTCCGCTCGTCGAGACGGCCTTCGTGCCCATGCGGAACCACTCTCCCCTTCCTGGAGGCCGTCAGGGTGGGCAAGTCCGACGACTACGTTCCGCTGATGCTCACGCTCAGCGTCGTCCTGTTCTTCTCCGTCGCGCCCGTCGTGTGCGCGCTCAACGTCGCCGTCTGCGCCGGCCTGCTCTACAGGGCGGCCAGACGGAAGGCGTTGAACGAGTCGAAGGCAGAGCTCCAGCTCACCGTCTCCACGCTGCTCCTCTTCGCCCTACTCGCCCTGGTTGGCGTCTACTTCGTCCAGCTCCAGCTCAAGTAACGCAGCGCGTTCGCCGACCCCCCTCGGCCGACTGTTGCCGCCACAGGGAACGCCTCTAGAACCGACCTGAACTACCGCGAGGAGTTCGCCTTGGGGGTGCTGGTGCGCGACTCGGCGACCATATGCCGGCCCTACCTGCTGCTCGGCTGCAGCTCCGTGCTGCGCAAGCACTTCTGGCAGCTGATGCGCTGCGCCAACGACAAGATCCGAGTCGGCGCCGTTTAGACTCGCGCCAACACTCTCCACGCGAAAAGCCAAAAGCACCTGCCATTTCGGACGACCTTACGGGTGGCGCTAATCAAGGAGGGGGCTACCATGAGGGGGATGGGGCGCCTACAATTTCACAGTAAGGCCTCTTTATTAGCCTCCACCTTTCTAAATTCTCCCCCTCCCCTTTACAATTAACAAAACTGGTCCCCCAAACCCCCAACACATTCTTTGCTTATTAGTCGCCTAAATTTTGCCCCATCCTGACAATTTTCCTTTTCCTAAGGCCCAAACAATTTTACTAACCTCCAAGGGGCTAATTTGAGTGCTCACTTGTATCTACCGTATGTGAAACGGCTCTACCTAGTTGTTGTGTCGGCAGCGCATTCGGTCTCACTAATTATTCTCAGCATGGTCACAGACGTGTGCGTGTCCCGCGGCACAGCTTGCAGCACAGGTTGCGTCCTCGTTTCGTATTTGACTTTTCAAACGCATAAAACTTTCTCGCGCATCCGACACGCGCCTCACACAGACACTTCCAGCGCGAAACTAGGGAAGCTCGGCAATTGACTGTGTAAGTCGGCGTTTGCGCTTTGTCTGCAGAAGCTACCGTACTACCGGCTACGGTACTACAATCTACCGTACCGTACCCATGTACACAGTGTACATACACAGATAGGTATAATATATGTAGGTATCTAATCTCTCTTGAGTGAACACTGAACAGTGAGAAGTTGTCAGACCTTGGCTCGGTGAATGGTGATTTCGCATCTCATCTTCAAAGTTTAGTGCTGGAGGAGAGGGTGACCAGCGGAGGACACGAACCGGCGGAGAAATGGCCGCCACTGAACGGTGTGTTCCCCCCGCCCCCATGGCGGATCTCGGTCGCTGCTCGGTTGGGCACTCGATTCATTCTTCAGAGTCACACTCGCAGTCGCGATGGCCGCTTTCGCGTTCCTCTCCCTGCCTTTGGGCACCGGCGACGCGGCGGCCGCGGCGGCGGCGGCGGCGAGGAAGTATCGCTATTGCGGTCGATTGCTGATCACCCGCTTCCTGAGATCCGTGTGCGAGTCCATGGGGAAAAGCGTCTGCTTACAGTCGTACAAGACTGCCTAGTCCACCTGGTCAGTCGTACAAGAGGTATGCCCAAGCGTCGTTTCAACACGAGACGCCAGGCAGAGGCGCATAAACAGCCTTTGCCGCTCCGTGCCGCTGCCGCGCGCGCAGGGAAGGTTTACACAGCGCTACATACAGACAGCCCCTCGGGAACTTCTAAAACGTGAATCAACCGAGCGCCGCTTCGCAACCACCTCGGTCTCGCGCTCGCGACGAATCGCAATCCGACTGGCGCGGAGCCACAAAAAAACGCCTTATATCTCGCACGGTGAAAAATGTCCTTCGCTACCGCTATCCAACCTGTAAAGTCCATTCCCATTGTTCTTGTTCCCTCTTCGCCTGTTGCAGGTTGCGTAGCGTTATGGGTAACTGTTGCTTCCTGGCAGCGCGTGCGTAGGCATGGAGGACTAGCCAGCGTTTTCCGTTTCCTGTTTGTAAATCCCGTTCTTATCTGCGCGAATATCGTCATCGATAGGAGTGCGGACTGCTACGCTTAGTGTGCAGCGTACACACAGGCGTGTCCCGCCCGCCGCGGTCCGGCAGCCGTCTGTGCTTTCAGCCACTGGAGGCGACGCTTGGGGCGCTGCTGTCGACAGAGAGAAGGCGGTGGTCCGGTCCGGACGAGTTCTGGGCATGGAAGAGACGCCATTCGCGGTGTCGCCCGAGCGCCAGGTGCTGATCGACGTCGGCGGCACGGAGTTCAAGAGTTGCGCGGCCACCATCTGGCGGAGTTCCTACATACTTGCGGAAGCGAGTCGAGGACGCGGCCCGAGGTGCGGACGACCGTGAAGAGGACATCCGCATCTTCCTCGACCGCGAGCCCGACTCGTTCGCGCTCGTACTGCGCCATTTGGAAGGTGCCCTTTGCAATTGTCATCGTATTATGACGTGTACTAGAATCGAAATTGCATGCAGAGTGGTGTACACAGGCAGCGGTTTTAGCGTAGTGGTAGAGAATCGGCACGGATTTTTCTCGTGCTGCCTCTGCACTAGATTACAAATGGCGTCCTTCCGAATGTCTTTGGCTAATTATGCGGCTCTAGACGGGGGAAGACGGAAAGATGGGTGTGCTGCTGTATGTATATGGGCCATTTACGCCTCCTAGCATTGCTCCAAATCCAACAACAACCATGGCGTACGCAGCGCACACTATGTGTATCGGTGCGCACTGTGCCAAAAACAAATTTCACGTCGTGAGAGACTTGTTCAGGCCAAGAGATCGCGACTGCCGACAAGGAGTTACAGAGTCGAGTGAATCAAGACTTGGAGGTGAGGAAGTGGCTCTCCATACAAATCTGCGCTCAACATCTGATCTGTGGATCTGCGGACCCGCAGCAATGCCCACTCTCCTCACTCAGACGCTCTAAGCATCGACAATTGAAATTGCGCTCATTTTAGCGTTTCTTTATTTGATGTTTCATAATTTCCGAGAACGTGGTTTTTCCAACTTCAGTTCTTCGGCCTGTCCGCCGTCGAGCTGGGCGAGCGCCTGTACAAGGTGGCCGCTCGTCGGCTGACGACCGACGGCGAGGAGGTGGACGTGGCCGATCAGGAGTTCACGTTCTCTGCCGGGCAGCTGGAGCGGATCCGAGGCACGGCGCTGCACGGCCGCGTGCTCGACTGCTGGGAGACGGCCGTGCCCGTGCTGACGCTGCCTCACCTCAGCGCTCTCGAGATCGAGCTGCTCTTTGACATGCAGCGCTTCGACGACCAACTCGCGCCCCTCGTCGTCTACCGGCGCCGCTTCCGGGGCGACGACGCTGCGTGGCTGCGGACCCTGGTCAAGGTCAAGGTCGAGGCGGACGCGCATGGCTTCCGCGACGCGCGCGAGCGCGCCCTGCGTGAGATTGCAGCCGCAGCCGCAGCTTCAGCACCGCCGCAGTGACGCGTCGTTCGTCCGCGATTGTCAACTCCTTGCGTGTGCAAGAAGCGCTGTCTGCACTGTTTGCACACGCAACGCAAGTCACATTGGATTGCTCGGCGTTGCGCAGGCCTCATGTTGATTGATTGCTGTAACGGGGAATTTTGCAAAAGGCCTGGTAAATTTAAAAGACAACGGGTCATTTTGTCACGTGGAATGTTCCACATCTACTTGTACACCCCCCCTTTCTCAATCACAATCAGTAAGCCTGTAAGCTGCTGCCAAAAAAAAATCGAGTGGGCGAACAAACGGAAGGGCCAAACCCTTGCAAATTTTTTTTTAAGTAAAGCAGTCTTAAAAACTCAAACCTCCGTACCGTACCTCAGTAACCGTCACCGTTTGCACTCGAGGCGCAATGAGCAAAAAAAAAGAGCTCACAGGACGCTCAATCAGGTTCTACACTAATGTGCGTTCACAGTTGCAATGCAACGATGGTGCTCAGCCAATCATTGTCCTGGCGGACTAATGATGCGTGCTCAATCTGAAAGCCTTTCAAACGGCTCACCAACGCCTCTCAGGAAACATGCATTAGCGATCCCTTTCAGTGGACGCACTCCCAATTTCACCAAAACAATGCGTTTACTTACCGACTGCTTCTAAGTGGCGCGCGACGACTCATTTTGCACCTTGCGTGCTTGCACGTTCCATCAGTCAGGCGCTTTTCATCGAGCTTTGTTTTCAACATGTCCTCCGAATTCAATGTCAGTGAAGTCTCCACCGTTTCGCCCGGCAACGTCGCGACGACGATGTCGATCGAAGACCGGTTGATGTTCGCCGGCATCAACTTGCTGACGGGTGGTTTCAACTTCGTCATCAACGGGGGCATGGGTATTTTGGTGCAACGAATCGCGACGACTAGAGGCACGCCGTTCTCGATGCTCAGCTCGTCCATGGCCGTGTCGGACTGCCTCACGTCCGCTCTCGTCGCCTTCTGGGTCGCCCCGCTCACCTACACGTAGGCGCCCGGCAGCGGCGGTTCTCGGCCTCACTTTCATTGTACAGCGTCTCTCCCCCAAACGGACCCCGCTGCCGGCCCTTTTTTTTTCCCTTAGGGTGCCCCCCTCCTCCCGCGCAAATTTTTTTTTCTCTTTAATCAATTGATAGAAATTATTTTGTATTTTTGTGAATTAAAGAAAATGTACAAATAATTTTTACAGAGAAAATTAAATTTATAATTTTTTGTACTACTTTCTGCAATTGTGGTTTTTTCTCCTCCACCGCTTGACACCGGAGAGACGCGCGACGCTGCAGAAACGACACGCCCCTTTATATCTCATTCATTTCCAGACTCATCATGTTCTTCAGACCACATAAGTGAGAAAAGAACCACCTTTTCAACCAACCGCCTTGAATTCCGCTCAGCATTCTCACTCTTCCATATTTTTCTCTATATATTTTTCCTTCCTTTCCATTTTATATATATATTTATATACACCTATCGTTTTTTTAAATTAACACTGAGTAATTATTCTCTTACCTTATTCATACCTTTCTTTTTTTTTCTTTCTTTCCTTCGTATGTACTTTACTTACTTACCTAACTTACCTTAACTTACTTTTTTTTTTACATTTAATTAACACTTCTTTTTTTTTTTGTGTTTCACCTATTTTTTTATATATATATTTGTGTTTTTCACACACATTTTTTTTCACTACTCTCTTCTTTTCTACCCTTTTTTTTTTTTTCTCTTTTTTGATACTTTTTTCTTCTCTTATAATCTCTTTTTTCTCTTTACTCAGCCTACTTATGCTTATAATTTTACCTTTAATTACGCCACATGCATGTTCATGTTACATTCTCCACCTTTTGAAAAATCGACTGATGTTGAAGGTGTAATCATCATTTTTATTTATACTTCGTACTTAGACTCAGCTCCCTTCTTGCCCCATGGCTCATCATCAAGTTTCTCTTGTTTTGAACTTTTTTTTTTTTTATTTTCATTTCATTTCTATATATTTTTTTCTTTTACCTCACATTTTTCACTCTTTATATTTCTTACCTCTCACCCACACCCCAAAACCTTTTTTTTTCTTTTTACCTTCTTTGTCCCTCTAATTCAATTCAACTCAAACCAACTTATCATTTACCATGCTTCTCCGCCACCTCGCCCCCCCTCTTTCCTTTTCTTTCTTTTTTTTATCTTGTTCTTAGTAACTATTTTCTACTATTTTTTTACTTCTTTCTTTTATTTCTTTTTTTTTCCTTTTTTTTGCGCTTTTCTTCGCCTCCCCTTTTTCTATTTTTCTCTCTTTCTCCCCCCTTTCTCTCCTTGTCCTTTTTTTCCTTTTTTCTTTACCCTTCAATTCTACCATTACTGCCTATTATTTTTTTGTCTTTCATCGTTGATTCTACAATGCTAACTCACCACCTCTTTTTCTCTTTTCTCTTTTTCCCTTTTGCTCTTCCTCACCAACTCAAATTTTCCTTTTTACGTAACGAACTACTTTTTCTTTTCCTTTTCCTTTCACTCCACCGCTCCCCCTAAAGTTCTTAGCCTTCTCTTTTGTTTTTTTTTTTTCTCTTTTTCTTTCATTAAAATTGATTGTCTGCCTCCCACGATATCTCTGAATGCTTTTTTCTTTTGTTTAATTTCTGGCTGGCAAAGAGTACAGGCAGAACCTTTCTATTTTCATTTTTTACACCGTACTTGCTCATGACACTTTTGTTTTTTTCCAGTATTTTACCCACTGTCTCATTTCTCTGCGCGAACACTGCATTTCCATGTATAGCAATTCTTTTCTTTCTCAATATATATGCCCCACTCATCACAGACCTTTTCAAAAAAAAATTTTTGCAAAGGATGGAGTAGTTGCCTGGCACTTTGTCCGTAAATTTTATTACCTTCCTTTTTTCAATCTTTCCACTTTACCTCTCCCTTTTATTGTAATTCTTTCCTTCTTTGAGTACTGTAAATCTCTCGATCAATTCTATTTTCTATTATCTTTCTATACTTACCGACTAATTTGTTCACTCTCTTTCTGTGAGTACATTTCTCTCTCTTAACTTACTTACGTACCCATTCATATCTCTCTGTATCTAACTATCAATTTTATTTCTGTCATTTTTCATGTTAATTTTTTATTTTCTACCTACATACATAAACTATCTAAGTTCTTTTCTTCCTACAATATTCAGCTCACCACTAACTACACTTCCTAACTGTCCCTCTCTATAAATTTCCTTCCACCTACATTCTTCCAAGCTCAGAACATTTTCTTTAACCTGTGCAGCTTTAAGCTGTCTCATTATTTTTCTTCTCTCCTCTTTCTATCCTTTCTTCTTTCCCTTTCTCTCCACCCCACCGACCGTTCAACCCACCCCCTCCCTTTCTTTCTTCTTACCTACCCTTCCTCCTTTCCCTCACTATTCTATTCCAATTCCTATCACTCCCCCTACTTTATATGTATCTCTTACCTTCATTCTCTCTCTCTTTTCCTTCTCTCCTCCGCTTTCTCTCTTTCTTCTTTACTCTCCATACACTCTTTTATTTCTCAATTGTACTCTTTTTTTCCCTTTCCTCTACACCCACAACAAAACTACTCTTCTTCTTCTTCTTCCTTCTCTTCTGCATTATTTTTCTTTTCTCTCCTCTGTTTTTTTTTTCAACATCTTCTCTTTCTCTCTCTTCTCCTATCCCTTCTTTTTCTCTTCCTCTCCCTACCTTTGTTTTTTTTTTTGGTTAATTTTACTCTTCCCCTCCCTACTCTTAATACGCTAAAGTACGATTCTTCTTACTACTATTTTTTTGCTTCTCAAACGCCTCGTCTACTTTGCCAACGCCTTTACAATATTTATTCAAACCACAGGGGTACAGACTACTCATTTGTTTAATCCTCCAATGCTCATCCTCAACCCTACTCTTCTCTGCATACGTCTCTCCTTCTCTGAAGCTCTGCAGCATTTCTATTCTGATGACATACACCGCATGACCTTCATTTCTGAAGTATGTGTAGAGCAGTTCACAATATGTTTCTTTGCTACTCTCCTCTCCACTTTATCTACACCTAATCTATAGCTTCAAAAAAACAAAAAGAAAAACAAACCAAAACAAGAAACCCCCCCACAAAAACCCCCCCAAAAAAAAAAAAAAACAAAAAAAAAAAGGGAAAAAAAAAAAAAAAACCAAACCACAACCACAAACCACCCCACCGACGCAGTAGAAATTATCCACCGCAGCTCACCAACCGAAGGAACTGTTGTAACTTTAACAGCCTTGAAACTGGAACACCATTACACGAACGCTGCGGCTGAGTGATCTCTCAACTAATGTATACGTACTACGCAAGCGGCTGAGTGAGTGAGTAAGTGAGCGGCACGCACTGCAGTACAGTATCTGCACAGTTGCATTTCTTGCTGTTGCAGCGACTCTCTCTTGTAGGCAATCGGTGGAGCTGTCACGAAGCAGACCAGGCAAATACATTGGCAGCATTGGAATGTTCATGCAGGTGGCGAGTCTCTTGAGCTTGCTGGCCATTGCGCTGAATCGAGCGCTCGCCATGGCGGCGCCGACCAAGTGCAAACTCGTCTTCACAAAGGAACGAACCAAACTAATCATAGGTGCCGTAGAACCACAGTAAAACTATGCACTGTACGTACATGTACATGTAATCGTTTATCGTGGCCAATGCCATTTAGGCGTCATTTGGGTGCTGTCCTTCATCGTGTACCTGCTGTGTCTGCCCGACGGCTGCGGGGTCTACTACGAGCCGACTGCGCTCGGCTTCAGTTGGGGAGAGGAGGAATGCGGCATTCGGAATGGCACCTGGCTTGATTCCAGGTTCTCCACTGGCTGCGTCTTCTTGGTTCTCTGCTTCAACTTCATCGCGGTGGCCTTCCTGAGGAAGGGAAACCAGGTAGAGAAATGAAACCAGAGGCCACCCACAGGATACGGTAAACCCGTCCAAACTTTTGTCTACAAGAAAGACCAAGCAAACACGCAACAACGTCAGGAGACATCAATTACGGCCTCCTAGCGTTGCCCTAAGTCCAACAACAACAGTCGCTCATTACACACCCATTAGACCGGCCAAAAATTGGTCCAGAAGGGACGTGGTGCGACAAATGGAAGGTTTGCATTTTTGCAGTCGACACGTGCATTATTCCCAGAGTACGGTAATACGCTGTGCTGTTTTAAATGCCCAAAACGGCAGTCGTAATTTGCAAGCATTTTCCTCTAGACCTTCTTGGCGGAGATCCGTACGGCGATAGACAAGGCAGAAGCGCGTCGGCGCCGGAACCAGGAGCTAAACTTTCTCAGCATGACCATCATCAACGTGCTCGCCTGGCTCATGGCGCTGTTTGGGTTTCACTACGTCGTCTACCAGGTCGAGACGCAGACGGGCATGTTCCTCGCCACCATGTTCACCTGGATGCTCGCCGTCTCGTCCAATGGGTCAGTGGGGCGGCGCGGCTGCAGCTGGGTCTGCTATAGAATTTCGGTGCCCTCGCTTTGGAACTCGAGAGGGTTTTCGATTTTAGAGTGGTCATGCTGATCTTTCTCAAGGAACTGCGTCACACCATCTTCTTCTGCTGCGCCAAGAAGACGCTGGAGGCCAGCTCTGTCCAACAGTTCACTGGATGATGCATACATAGTAAAGCATACGGCCTCTCACAGATTTTGGAAGCTGAAAGCACTGAAATGATTCTTGATTCGCGGTGTATAAGTGGACTGAAGCGGTGTGTGTGGCTGTTTGTTTGTTCGTTTGCTCTTTTACAACCGGCGAGTTCATATACGGACCGTGGTTGGTAATGGGCAGACGGATGCACGAATGGACAGACAGGCCATCCAAACTTTATCGCCCGTAAATGAACTCGCCGCGCTGACGCCCGGTGAAAAAAAAACCGTACGTACAAACGAAACGCCTTGCATATAAACGACCACAACTTGAGCTGATCTCCAACAGGCAACCACCTAGACCTATACGCATACCTCTAACTGGGGGGCGGGCCTTGGGGTCCCCGCTGTTTTTTCAACATTGTCTAACACGATAAAAGTGAGTAAATGTTGGTGTTTTTTAAGGCTGATTCACAATTAACGGTCTTCCCATCGGTCTCGGTCTCGGTCTCGGTCTCGGTCTTCGCATCGGTCTCGGTCTCGGTCTCGGACTTTTTGACCCATGCCAAATTGACGACGCGTTGCCTCCGGTCTTTCAATGATCTTCGGTTAAATGCGCGCCTGTCAGCGTATTAAAGAGCGTACTGTGGCCCTTGTTTTCGACCTGTTTCATTTTTTTGCGACTTCCGTAGGAAACAAAAAAAGCACACGCAGTAGACGACGGGAACGCACTACCACCAGACAAACAGAGAGACATTGTGCGGCAGACGCAGACCGCCGCCAGCGCTTCTGGCCGCCGCCAGGGGCGCGGACACCGCTACAGGAGCTGTCGTCAGCGCCGCCGTCGACACCGTTGCCGCTGCTGCCGACGCTTTCGCTGACGCTGCCGCTTTTGCCGACGCTTACAGAAACATGTAAGACAATGCCGTCGGGCCCGTCCACCTTCACGTATGCAATGGCGGCGCAGATTTTCCCGCCGCCGTGTCTTTAGAGACGTGCAGCCATGCCGCCGCCGTTTTTTTTTGGATTTTTGGTATAAGAGCAGTCGTCAATTATCCAAGGAGACGGCGCCGCCTCCACCTGTTGAATACGACGCATCGTAAACTCCTCCGTGTTTTCAATTTCGGCTAATTTCCTAGTCGCTTTACCCTTATGCGAATACCGACAAATTCTTTGAGGGTGACGGCTATAGTAAAGCGTGACTACGGTAGCGCGCGCGTTCAACACGAGTTCAATGAAGACCGATGAAGACCGGAGCAAATGTTCAAAGTTCCCAACATCGTCGGTCTCGGTCTCGGTCTCGGTCTTCGCATCGGTCTTCGCTGTTTGGCATGGGAAGACCGAGACCGAGACCGAGACCGAGACCGAGACCGATGGGAAGACCGTTAATTGTGAATCAGCCTTTAGGGGTCTGCGACAGTTTACCGCGGACAATTTATCGCGCACAATTTACCGCGCACAATTTACCGTGGCGACAGTTTACCGTGGCGACAGGCAGACACAATTTAACGCAGCGACAATTTACGGCCATCAATTCACACTTTTGACTCTTCCGCAAAGCATGCACACAAATTTCTTTCAGTCCAACGCAAACACGGACCACGAACGAGAAGCGGACGGACAGTGACGGCGAGCAACGGAAAATAACACCGCTAACGGACGCGCAAGCAGGCGATCACGACACAACGAACTATAGAAGTCGAAATTGTAGGAGAGGGCGCTCACAGTATCATACAAGGTTTGTTCAGGCGAATCGTACCGACCCAGCACCTTCTTTATGCGCTTGTCGGCGTCGGCGTAGACCTTCTTCTTGGGCGGAGGGCTGTTGCCAGCGACGAGACGAGTGATGTTGTTCTCGTTGAGCATCTGCTCCTTCTTGAGGATGTCGACGAAGCGGAAGAAGTTGGGCGTCGTGCTCCCAATGAGGGACTGGAAGCCGCGATGCCAGCCCTCCACACGGTTGTTGGTGCGATCCTTGTCCGCTAGCGTGCGCTCGTGGACGTTCTACAAATCCACGCTGAACTTGGCGCCGTGGCGCCCCATGTACGTGTCCTCGAAGTAGTGCGCTATGGGCAGCGCTCTGGCGTCGAAGTCGTCACGGTTGACGACCGACGATAGCTCTTCGACCGACGAGCCGTGTCGCCGCCTGCTCTGGCCCGTCATCGTGCAGCAGGCACCATTTTCTATAGTCTACAATGCGGACTACACAGTCCACGAAGCGGTGAGCTGCACTCGGCGACTGCCGATGTACTTTTCCGCAGTCGCGTGTCGGTCGTGTCGGTGGCACCATTTTCCATAGTCTACGATGCGGACTATACAGTCCACGACGTGGACTACACAGTCCACGAAGCGGTGAGCTGCACTCGGCGACTGCCGATGTACTTTTCCGCAGTCGCGTGTCGGTCGTGTCGGTGGCACCATTTTCCATAGTCTACGATGCGGACTATACAGTCCACGACGTGGACTGCACAGTCCACGAAGCGGTGAGCTGCACTCGGCGACTGCCAATGTACTTTTCCGCAGTCGCGTGTCCGTCGTGTCGGTGGCACCATTTTCCATAGTCTACGATGCGGACTATACAGTCCACGACGTGGACTGCACAGTCCACGAAGCGGTGAGCTACACTCGGCGACTGCGATGTACTTTTACGCAGTCGCGTGTCGGTCGTGTCGGTGGCACCATTTTCCATAGTCTACGATGCGGACTATACAGTCCACGACGTTGACTGCACAGTCCACGAAGCGGTGAGCGCGCACTCGGCGACTGCCGATGTACTTTTCCGCAGTCGCGTGGCGGTCGTGTCGGTGGCACCATTTTCCATAGTGTACGATGCGGACTACCGTAAATCCTCCAATAGTGCCCCTGGGGCACTATTTTTTCAACCTCTCCTTACCCGGGGGCACTATTGGAGGGGGGGGGGGCACTATTGGAGGGGGGGCTTCTATTATTTCAACCTAAAAATTTTGAATGGTAATGCTAGTTTCGCTGTCAAATTTGCCGATTTTTCGGTGATTTTGATCACTTTTGCCACATTTAATGGTTGATTTACCGTTAATAGTTGCTGAAACGTACTATTATTGGTTGGTAGTAGTGTGTATACACGATATAAATGTACCTACCACTATATTTTTGCCCATAAAAGGCACATGGCACAACATACCCCTTACCCCCGGGGGCCATATGGGCGGGGGGGGGGGCTCTATTATTTCAACCTTGCCGTACCCGGGGGCACTATTGGAGGGGGGGGGGGCACTATTGGAGGGGGGGGGGTTGTATTGGAGGATTTACGGTATTCGCCCAGATTTACTCTGCATTTACTCTGCATTTACTCTGGATTTACTCTGCATTCGCCCAGATTGAAACATCTGCCCTCACCCTATTAGTGCTGCAGAAAGTGTGAAGTATATCAGTGACGGATCCAGGATTTTGTGACGGGGATTCTGATTTGATTGTGATTCTTAGAATATGTAGGCTATGCTATGAAATTTTCCGTATTTGAATTGTGCGCATACAGCAAGAAGTGCACATTAGCGTATGCACTGCTTACACTCATTAATTAATAAGAGGTGTTTTCACGCACTGGATGTTAACCGCAAACAACCAAGCAACTTCAAACGCACGCACGCACGTACCAGCACGCACGCACGCACGCACGCACGCACGCACGCACGCACGCACGCACGCACGCACGCACGCACGCACGCACGCACGCACGCACGCACGCACGCACGCACGCACGCACGCACATACCGGCGCGCACGCACGCAAACAAGCAGGACAGGCAGGCACGCACACACACACGCACGCAAGCAAGCACCAACGCACGGACGCACGCACGCACTCACCGGCACGCGCTCACCGGCACGCACGCACGCACGCACGCACGCACGCACGCACGCACGCACGCACGCACATACCGGCGCGCACGCACGCACGCACGCAAACAAGCAGGGCAGGCAGGCACGCACACACACACGCACGCAAGCAAGCACCAACGCACGCACTGGCACGCACGCACCGGCACGAACCAGCACGCCCGCACCGGCACGCACACACGCACGCCTGAAATCACTGTTACATGTGGACAAGCTTGATTATTGCATTTTGGATTTGGTGAGCACTTTCAAAGTTTAAAGGTAAGACTCTTAAAACCTCCTCTAACACTGTCCAGGGTAAAGATAAGCTGAATGCATAGTGCTGGCAAGCACTACTCGGAGGTTTACACTGCATGCATGCACTATTGCTTGACACTTGGAGATACCTAAATTACCTACCTATAACCTAAAGAATTTGCCCGATCACCTACCTACCTAGCAGAAAGATCTAGCTTACCTAACCTAACCTACCTAAGGCCTTTTTGCGGCCAGTTTTACCTATAACCTACCTACCTAAAAATGAAAAACGTCAAAATTGCCATCACTAGTCCGGACGCGTCAACTTGAAACTGGAAATGGCGCAAACCCTTCTCTTTTCGCGCGGCCCCGGAAGGATGGGCCGCGATGGGCTGGCTCCACGCTTCAGTCTTCAACCGTACGCGCGCCCACATGCGTTCAGCCAGGCGTTGCTGGCTGGCTGATATCTTCACGTGTCCTCCCCCCCCCCCCCCACTCCCAGTCGCTCGCGCATGCGCAGCCGGTTACTGCAGCGCGGGCGCGGCCGCGCGGGGTCTTCACCGCTTCAAGCTGCTCACTGCGCCTGCGCCGGAGGACGATCGCCAAGACGTATAGGGACGGGTTCCTGCGACGCGACCGTCTTGTCTCTTTTTTTTTTTCTTTGCTCGGCGCCGCGCAAGAGGAGACGGGGACACTGCTGCCTCGACGTCGCTCACTCTTCTCTCGCCAGTGGAGATCGATGGCGGTTGCGGTGTGCGCGCGACCACGGCAGCCAAGCGGAAGTGCTCGAAGTGCGGTCCCGGCGCACAACAGCCGAGCTAAACTGTGTCGGCTGTGTGTCCATGATTATTGCAAGCGTAAGAGCAACCCTGGCCTACATAGTACTCGCTGTCAACCAGGACCCTCCCCCCCCCCCAACAAACGCTGGTACCCCCCCCCCCCCAAGTCAAGTAAATGAAATCATCTAGGGATTTTCAGGGAAAGTTGGCATTGCGTGGGGAAGTTGGGGCGTGGGGAGGGGTGTCGAACACATGTATTGTCAGCATTACAGTTTCTAGTTTCTAGGCCACAGTTTGGGGGAAGTGAGCCAAGAACCTGTTCCCAAATCCCTCGCCTATTATTCCAGACAGCAGAGAAGGTTCTGGAGAGACAGTAATCTAGATGAACCAGGTTTTCTTCAGAGTAAGGAAACAGTCGCACGGTTAGCGGATGGAAGCGAGGACGCGCTCAAGTCAAGAGGCACACAATGGTAGAGCTAAACACACAGCGGAGATGCACTGGCACTGCACTCTGTTACAATTGCATAGGTACGTGTAAACGCACGAGCTCGTTTGCACATGGCCTGCCAGTCCGAAGTACAATTGTATTGTCGTCCGGCTCAGCGGGATGAGGGAGGGTGCATCGTTCAACTTTTACTCTGGCTGCACTGCTTCACTCTCGTCTCGACAGCGTACTGCAATAGGTTGCCTCAAAGAGTAAACTTTGTCCAACGAACAGAACTGAAAACTAGAATGTTATTGAAAACGACCCTGCTGCTGCTCCTGCCGGTTTCGCTGCAGTGTTTTTCAGAGGTGTGGCAGCCGGCTGCCATCGATTACGTCGAGTCAAAAGTATTCCAGCAGCAATTGGACCACTTTGCCGAGGGCGACGACACGCGCACCTTCCCGCAGCGCTATTATCTAAACAAGAAACATTGGAATAAAAACAAGAGAACGCCCGTTATGCTATTTCTTGGCGAGTTTTGAAGTGTTCTTCTTTCTCGAAGCTTTTAAGGCGTTTTTAGTTGGAGCCGAGAGGACACGAGGTAAAGTTCATGCGATAACAAAACTTTTCACACCCAGTGAACAAGTGTTTACATAGCCAGTTCAGCTGTACCTGCACATGTCTACGTCTTTGCTTCAGGGCCAGCGGACGCGTTCACGGCCAAGCAGTTGGTGTACACGCTCGTATTTGCTGAGGCTGTGCAGGAGAACGAGGCTCTGGGCGTTGGCATCGAGAATCGATACTACGGCCGCAGTCTCAGCTCCGACATGCTCAAGGCCGACATGCTCCAGTACCTCAACTTTGAGCAGAGCATCCAGGTGAGTTGCTGCAGCTTTGGGGAGTGCCAGTTCCACAGTGCCAGACAAAGCGTTGACCTGTCTTTGTTATCCCCTGTGTGCCTACAACTGTGCTGTCACAGGACACGCTGGCGATCCAGCGCCAAGTGACCCAGGACCTCGAGCTGGGGGACACCCCCTGGATTGTCTTTGGCGCCTCCTACTCGGCCATGAAGGCCGTCGTACACCGTATGAAATTTCCCAACAAGTTCTACGCCGCAGTTGGCTCTGGGGCGCCGCTCGGCTGGAAGTTCCACATGACCGAGTACTACGGCAGAATTGGTCAGCTTCTCCAAAATCCTGAGGTCTTCGGAAGCAAGGTGTGCAGGCAGTCCCATTGCTAGAGAGACTTTGAATGAGACGACGCTTAAATAAATACACAGGCGTGCCACGACGCTGTGAACGACGCGTTCTCCGAGGTCGACAAGCTGATGGAGAATGGAGAGCTGAAAAAGATTGCTGAGGACTTCAACATCTGCCAGAATTTGGAAACGGAGATGGACAAGTGAGTGACATTCGAGTGGGGTGGGGGGGGGGGGTTCGACTCCCGCAACACTCCCGCATTCTACCACTGGACTGGGTTATGTCATGAGTCACCTTGAGCAAGGGACTAAGGTGACGCCGAGGCCAATTCCTGCTTGTCACTTGTCGTATGGGTCGCGCCCCGCCTATAAGCCGGTGGGAGGGGGGGGGGCAAACAACGCCGGTGTGATACTGGTCCACCCTGCAGCGGTGGGCTTGTACATATGCGTCACACGCCGGGAAAAAATCGTCGTGTCAACAATAATTTTGCCGATTGATGATGCACATGTTCCAGGCACGGTGCTGGAGATTCAATCAGTGGACGTCTGATGAACGTTTTCTATCATCACCTCGTCAGACCGGACGTCAGTCAGGCGGCTCTCATCTGCGGGCCCGTCTACACCGCTCCGTCGCCCTACGAAGCCCTGAAGCGGGTCGTGCGACTGTTGGACCTGCAGAGTAACCAGAAGGGATGCCGGAACGCGACGTACGCCGCCACCAACGCACCCAACCAACTGTGGAAGGACGGTATCAGCGACTGGGACCAATACGACGCGAATCCGGGAACCAGGGCGTGGGGGTAAGCACGGGAGTGTGTGCCAGCGCGAGACATACAGTCATTGATTTACCGCTACATATACTCAGTGATTTGTGAAACGCCCAAGCAGCAGCAGCGGAACACACTTGCGTACCGTATGCTGCACACGGACATCGACTGCCAGTCCACGTAATACGCGAATGGCTGTGTGTGTCCATCCACCATGCACCTTCAACAATTGCGACGGCTAGCTCGCGGTTTGCAACCACCCCAGTGTTTTGACATCGTTTTCCAGTTACGAGAGCTGCGCCGAAATGGGCTTCACGCGTGTCTGTGACCGGGCCAAAGGCTGTCCTCTCTCCCAGTATGGAGCAGCAAAGCTCATGACCCACTCGTGCGAGGACGCGTTTGGCGTGTCCGAGGAGGCGATGAGGGCGGCCTCCAACCGGTTTCTCGAGAAATACGGAGGCACGAACCTGGACGGCACCGTCACGAGGTGAGATACGGTGCCAGAGAGGTTGATCAAGAACACCCAAGAACAGTTTCGCCGAGAACACCCAAGAAACGCGTATTCAGAATCTTTCTCACGCACGGCGAGACCGACCCCGGCTACCCATACGAGCCGCGCGTCAACGACGAGGCGCGCGACCTCACGAGCGTCACCATTCCCATGGTCGGGCACGTCGTCGACCTCAATTCCCCGCCTCACCAGTAGTGATGGCAATTTTGACGTTTTTCATTTTTAGGTAGGTAGGTTAGGTAAAACTGGCCGCAAAAAGGCCTTAGGTAGGTTAGGTTAGGTAAGCTAGATCTTTCTGCTAGGTAGGTAGGTAATCGGGCAAATTCTTTAGGTTATAGGTAGGTAATTTAGGTAACTCCAAGCTGTCAAGTGGCAGGCAATATTGCATGCATGTACTGTAAACTTCCGAGCTGTGATTGCCAGCACTATGCATTGAGCACACGCACGCACGCACACACGCTCGCACACACGCTCGCATGCACGCTCGCACGCACGCACGCTCGCACGCACGCACGCACGCACGCGCGCACGCACGCGCGCACGCGAGCACGCGCGCACGCGCCGACAGTACACACCTGCACGCATGTGCGGATATGCTAGCATGCACTCCATCTGCCATGCACCCCACGGATAATGGACGCTCTTCGTTTTGCCGCCACAACTGCTACAGTGCTTCGATCGAGCTGAAACTTGGAATACAGGAATACTTGGAAATAATATACATGTTTGAAATACAGGGTGTCCCGCCCTCCTGTCGCACCTTTTGTCAAAGCATAACTCGGGTCTAGGAGAACCAATTTAACTCAAACTTTAAACACTTGTAGCAAGTAGTCTAACTTAGACGTTTGCAAAGTTTTAAGCAAATCGGCTGCACCATTGCGAAGTTGAACCATTGCAAGCAAATTGTTGTGTTTTTCATGTTACATTGCACACTTCATTTCGAAAAAAATCTGTTTTTGGTAAAACTTCAAGCCCCCGATTCAGGTGGGACATGCGGTCCTTTCTTGCTAAACAGCTTTACAAGGTGGATATTAAAAAAGGGACAATTAGTCGGTTTGAACTTGAATTTCCATGAACAAGGTCACCAACAAGGAACCATTGTAGCGACTGCAAAATTGATGAAGAAACCGGCTTTGTAGGCGCTCGTCCTTCGCGAATGCAAAAACCAGCAAGAACTGGCTCTACTTAGCAACACATTTGCAGCGACGATTGAGAAACCGCCAAAAAGTCAACCCATCCGCTTTTGCTTCTCAGTTTGTCCTCTCCAATGAAAAATGTCGCCTCCTCCACTTGACAGCGTGTAACGTCAAAACGGTACAGCCGATTTGAGTGAAACTTAGCAGATGTCTATGTTGTAGTACTTGCTATAAGTGGTTGAAATTTGGTTGAAATCGGTTCTCCCAGACCTGAGTTATTCTTCGACAAAAGGTGCGACAGGAGGGCGGGACACCCTGTACGTACTTAAACTTAGATGTGTGCTAAGCGAAATTGCATTTGGTTTACAAAATCAATTTTATTCACCCCAAACAGATCACTGTTTTTAGAAGTGACTGCCGCAGGCCACTTCGCACTTTTCGCAGCGTGCCACGACAGATCTGCAAATTTTTGTGCACAAATCACTTTCCAAGCTATCGAATGCCATCACAATGGACTCTTTCAGTTCCTCTATATTGTTGGAGCTGTGAGGGTACGTCATCTCTTTGATAATTCCGGTATTTAAAAATTACGGTAATCTCCCTTTAATATCAGGCTGCACACTTTGAGACAGTGTAGCTTTAAGTTTTCTTGACGAAACGCAATTTTGCTTGGCACAGAACTAAATTTAAGTATTTTCAACAAATATTCCAAGTTTCAGCTCGATCGAAGCACTGTAGCAATTGTGGCGGCAAAACAAAGAGCGTCCATCATCTGTGAGCCACCCTGTATCACGTCAAATTTGAGGGTCTAGTCTTGGGTCAGCCACCTGCCCGCCCACCGATTCAGTAGGTGTTCTTGAGGAGCATTCGCAAAGTAAAACTATTTAGTTTCTGTAGACGTCCAATGGACTACAATGTAGACAAGGCTACGAATAGCTCGTCAGAGACGCAGCGGACAAAGAAATGATCTTCTTGCCAACATCAATACAACAACGAATCAAATTTGACCGCGGCAAACGTAAACAACGGGCACGTTACCTACTTGTATCTGCAAAATGTTTCAGTTTGCACGAATCCATTTTTTGACTTCACAAATTTTAGCTTAGGTAGGTAACCTAGTAGGTAACGGCAAAATCTAGGTAGGTAGGTTAGGTACCGGTAGCTCGATTTTCGCGCTAGGTAGGTTAGGTTAGGTTACCTAGGCCGAAAAAAGGCTAGGTAACCTACTAGGTAGGTAACCTAGCTAGGTAGGTTGCCATCACTACTCACCAGTCGTTGGCCGTCGTGGCCGAGGCACGCAGAAAAACGCTGGACAAGGTGCACCAGTGGGTAGATCAGGTGAGGGCGGCTGATGGCGCGAAAAACAGAAACGACGCGTCGTCGCCGATCACTCCAGCGCTGACAGGTCTGATGACGATCGCGGTGTCCAGGGTTGTTGTTCTGGGCCTCGCAACCATAGGCGACTTCTACCTCAGTTAAACGGCCATCGCTTCGCTTCGATAAGTAGCGCCCCTATACGACCCCTCGATCATTTTGCTTGTCGAACAGGTCCGAAATGTTCGACTCTGGAAGTGATTGAGCCACTTTTTATTCCCTTGGTAGCGTTTTCAAACACGATGCGTTGAGGGTTTGATTTAATTGTTGTGCGTTTTTTTATTAATTACGTTGCCTAGCGCCACTTGAACGACAATTCCGGAAAGAGCGTGCGTGCATGCGTGGTGTGCCGTGCGTGCGTTCGTGCATGCGTGCGTGCGTGCGTTCGTGCATGCGTGCGTGCGTGCGCTATCGTCAACGTCACTTATTGATCCGACCAGAATCCTCACGCGCGTGTGGACCGACGGAGTCGCGCCTACACCCCTGGCGAGTCAGCCAACCGTTATCAACGTATGTAATCACCATCTCTTAACTATCGCCCGCTCTTGGGGCGCGCACTACACACACGGTTGTCGGGGACCGAGTCGGCTCTACTTCTTGCCAAAGCGCAAGTACTCGTGCTTACGCTTGCCGAAACGCAGGTACTCGTGCTTGCGCTTGCCGAAGCGCATCATCTCGTTCTTTCGCTTGCCGAAACGCATCATTTCATTCTTGCGCTTTCCAAAACGCATCATTTCGTTCTTGCGTTTGCCGAAACGCAGCATCTCGTTCTTGCGTTTGCCGAAACGCATCATTTCGTTTTTGCGCTTCTCGACTCCACTGGGCGTCTCTGAAAACGCACCACAATATTTCCCTGACGCAGAAGGATGCGGAAACGCGTGTGACTGCGGTAAAGCAGTGTGTCACGACGCGCCTCCGGCGACGAGCAGCGCCTCGAGGCCGATCTGCATCCTGGCGCCGAGCTCGCGGAACGCCTGGCCGCCCTCGGCCACTCCGCCGGCCATCTGCGCGAGCCGACAGAGAATCAGCGTCCTCTCGTCGGCCGTCTCGGCGCAGACGTCGTCCAGCGCTGCGGCCGCCGCGCTGTTGCCATCCGCAGCCGCCCCAGCAGAGGAGTCGAGCGTGCCTATGCGCATTTTTTTTTTTCGTTTTACTTTCTTTCTTTCTTCCTATACAGTCGGTGTGGTCCTGCTTGAGTTTTGCAAAATTGATAAAAAAAACCATAAGCAGCACATGTAAACGCACTGTCGCCATTGGGACTGTTTAGAGTAGGTCACCTCTCAAGACTAAAAATAAAACTTTTTGAAAGGAAATTGTTTGCGCTAATCGGGAATTTCTAATGGTGATGGCAACAGATTAAAAAAATCATTAGCTGATTTTTGCATGCCGTCCACTGAGCATTATTTCGCCAATTGACAATCCGTTCAGCTAAAAAATGTGCCAACTTTCTTGCCGTTTTTTTGCTGTGTTGCCGACCATGTTGCAAGTTCACCAGCAGTTTCAAAATGTGTTTAAATTGTCCGAAAAATGACTCGGAGTTTTATTTTAAATTTTATCGTGTATGTACCTGTCGACTCTTTCTTGGTGGCGCCGCAGATGCCAACGAGGAATGCCAGGAGGGCTGCGCAAGCCTTGATGTTTCCTGGGCCCATGACGCGCATTCCGTTGCGAGGCAATGAATCGCTAAAATTGCTCGTGTTTTCTTCGTCGAAATTTCTGACTGACTGTGGCTTGCCCTAGACGCGCGATGGACAATCGTTGGATTTACAGGGTGTATCAAAACTATATGCACCCCCCCCTAGAGAAATACTGGTTGGACGGATTTGGCTGAAATTCAACGTAGATGTAGCCCCAACAAAAATACATGACCAAATTAAATTTCATGCAAAACGAACAACCGAGCATCGAGATATGAGCAATCATCTAAGGTAGAGTAAAAAATCTTGTCAGTAAAGATTTCGGCTTGCTGTCACCACTTCACCCGTTTCTTGGCGAAGCAGCAGTGGTTGGCCGACGTTCAATCGGTAAGTGATGGCCACGTCATGCATCTCTCTGTCCCAGTGCTCGGTGACCCATCGTTCTGATCGCTTCAGCTTCTGAGCTACCCATTTTCAGGTGATGAACTGTGCACCTGCGTCGCGTGCTGTTCGGAAAGTCACTGCAGCCGCTTCATCGACAAGACGCACTTTGGCAGTGTTGTTGACCTTTCGGTAACGCGACATGGCCCTCGACACTCGTTTAAAACTGTTGTTTACCAGTCAGCGTGAAACTGTTGCCATAAAACACGCAGTAATGTTTTTACGCAAAACTTCACTGTACCTTACATGATTGCTCATATCTCAACGCTCGGTTGTTCGTTTTTCATGAAATTTAATTTGGTCATGTATTTTTGTTGGGACTACATCTATGTTGAATTTCAGCCAAATCCGTCCAACCAGTATTTCTCTAGGGGGGGTGCATATAGTTTTGATACACCCTGTAGAACCAACGAGGGGCAGGGTAAGCAATCCGAGACAAAGATGATGGTCCGAAAAGAAGAAGGGGAATTGCGTTTGATCGAAATTGACTCATGAATGTAAAGAGGTGTAGTGAGGCGTATACACCTAACGAGCAGCGTTTCAGTTAGCTGTAATAAAACAAGAAAGCTTTTCAGAGAATTGTCAGCGAACACAACCGAATGAGCCCTTTTCTCACAAACTCAACAGAGCGAGCAAAAAATCGCACTACTGCTCGAAACGGATGGTGGATGCACAGCTTGTAGAGTAGTCGTAAAAGAGGCTTGGTTAAAGGTACATTGTACGGTGTGCTTACCAGCCAGCGGGAAACTATGGCAAAAGATCTCGCTAAGTACTGTACCAGCTGAACAAACGGCATCTCAGTTTCATGCTCGCAATCAAACATTAGGTACGTACTGTATGTATTGCCATGCATGCACAAACATTACTCTCACATATAGGTATACATGTGCACAGTACACTGCAAACCGCACTACAGCGCACTGTAGGCACACTCTCACTAACTCATCTCATCTACAGTCTCTCTAACTACTGTACCCCTGTGTTCTTGGTGGACCCACTGTGTTCACATTTTCGACAACGATGCGTGCATTTGCTTGGGACAACCAAACGAGCCAGCAGCGGACTCTAGCGTTGGGGAAGGAATGAGAAGAGAGTGGATGTTCCATACACTCCTCGTGAGTCCTCATGATCCTAACCGAATTTTCCGTCCGTTGAGTGACTGACACAGAATGACGAACGCTAACGCAGACGCGCACACACACACACCACAGCAAGAGTCGAGAGGAGAGACGCAATCGACATAAAGCGCGCACCGTTCCACCCCAAGAGCTCCCTCGGGTCCCAAAAGACCCTTTGCCGCGTCGTCAAGACATCAAATCCGCTCCTTGGAACGACGCAACGCTCAGAAAGAGCAATGAACGAGTCGTATACCATGTACTCTGTGCAGTGAACAGATGAATGCACGCACACGCGCGCACGCACGCAGACAACCAAAACTCAAAACAGTGGCCCGGTAGGGCACTATTGGAGGAATGGCATACTGCTGCCAACCGTACCGTACCCCGAAGGTCACTACGAATTATGCGGGACCCAATGCAGAAATTACGGTATGTACTGTGCTGTGCATGTGTATGTACTACATACCGGTATACATGAAAATATACATATGTTCGGCCGTGACTGGCACAGACGAGCACTATTGCCGACGTCGCCGAAGCAACACATGACAAGCTTAAGAAGGAGAGGGGAGAAAGCCATTAGTGCAAGGGCCCTCATGCGCGAAATTGGCAAAAGCTGTGTACGTTTCGCAGAGTGTACACGAACCTACATGTGTATTGTATGCACATGTGCACACATGCAGATAGAAAATATCGAAGCAGACGAGTTTTCCATCCACACGAAAAGTCTGAGCAACCTGGCTAACATACGGTACCATATTTAACTATGTACATTGTATAGCGGGCAGTGGACGGCCTAGTAGTGGTAGAGTTGCTCGCACGGTTCTGGGTTTGATTCTTGATGGATTCACTAATGAGAACTTGTCTGTCAATCGACATCTCGAGCTGTGTCGCTGCCCTAGATTGCAGATGGCGTTCTTCCGAACGTCTTTGCCCCCCCCCCTCGTGGATAGTGCCTCTAGACATGAAGGCGTCATGGATATGGGTGTGCTATGGTGGGCCATTGACGGCTTCAAAGCGACATCCAACAATACCTATGCACCTTTGCCTACATTGTACAGGCAGCTCTAACAAAGTTGACGGTCATCCACATCAGATCTACGCCCTCCATCTTCCCAATTCCCAAATGTCGCTCTCATGTCAGACGGTGCTGCCGGTGCCGTATGCAATAGGGTCCCTCTATACAATCGGGTCCCCAGGACCCAATTGCATAGAGGACGTCTCTGCATGTACCTATTGTATACGTATGCAATCGGGTCCCCTATGCAATCAGGTCCCGTGTATTGGTCATTGGAAGATAGGTGTATGTTTGTCTGTATTGCAGATTGTCTTCAACCTTAATTTTTTGTGCACATCCTCCAGCGCTGCTTCTGGTCGGCTTCTGACCTTGCTGCTTCTAGTCGGCGACGGCGACTAACCCAAAGTTGAAGGGCGGCGAATGTTGAGATGCCGCATACCTATACCTACCACTACAACAGTGATACAATACGTGTAGTGCTAAAGCGTCGGTTGTATGCTTGTTGCAGCCTACAGAGGCTCAGCGGCTTGACTCACTGCTGTAGAGGTAACCCACGCCACGCACAAGCGGTCTGCTGTAGCGATCGCCTGCTTTGGTTTAGCCACTAGATTGATTGTAACGCCTATATCATAAGGGGACCTGATTGCATACGTGCAGGCATGTCCTCTATGCAATTGGGTCCGGGGACCCGATTGCATAGGGACCCGATTGCATACGTCACCGGCTCCAGTGCAGAGACGCGCACGCATAAGGATTTGGAAGCTCCAAGCAAGCTATAAAAGCTGTAGCTAGCTAGTTCATGCACAGAAGCCCATTCATTCTTCCCAACCGAACAAACCAATTCCGGAACGCACCGCGAACTAACCGGTGGCAATCGCACTTCGCGAAACCTGCTTTGACACTGACAAATGCGCGCCGCCGCTTCTTCTGAAAGACACGCCCCAAAGCTACTGGAAGATGAAGAGAAAGCGAAAAATTCTCATTAGCTCGGACGACGCCTACGGATTAGGCGCGCCTACCAGCTTTTGCAGATGGGCTGGGGAGGACGGCTAACGAACTAGCTTCGCGCCTCCAAGGAGCTACAGTACCTAACTAAGCTCTAAGCTAACTCGTTACCTCGCGCTGAGGAACCTTGATTAGTCCAGGGCGGGGTGTGAAACCAGCAGTTACACTGACGCGTAGGTAATTTGGAAAGGAAAATATGCAGTACGCTTGTGGTGCATGTATGGGCGCTTCGGTGGCCGCCAAAAAAGACGCCCAAATGGGTAAGTGACGTCCGTCAGAAGTATGCCCACGCAACGTGATTTTGGCATGCACGAACGGCTGTTGCTTGCGTCAGTTCTAGCGCCAAACCGACACAGAGCTTAGGCCCTCAGGGGAAATTGACAAAGGCATCAAAACAAAACAAGATGCAAACGCGAGAATCTTGTTGCCTATTCGAAACTCAGTACAGTATGTCATGTGGCGTGATTCACCACACTGATTCATCACACGACGTGAGACTCGCAAGCAAGACTTGCCAATCAATCATGTCGCCATTACGGACCCAAACAGAATGAGTCGCGCAAACCAATGGAGTAACGCAACAGCAATCAACGCTCCCTGGGGAGTTCTCCTCTCTCACCGCAGAATAGTTACGCCCACTCAAAGTGGCGTGCGTCACGCCCGATTGCTGACGTCCGATTTCGGGGCATTTTCGTTCCGAATGGGTGCTGTCCTATCCCCAGCCAAGCAGGCGCGTCTTAGAAAAGGAATCGCGCGGCTCGACACGCCTGACTTGAAAGCACTAACGAATTTTTCTTCCCGGAAATATCTCGAGGGAATTCGTGTGGGAGCGCTGATTACCGCCCTCACGCCCTCGCCACTGCCAAGCTTGCCAGCAGAGTGCGCGAGCACGCACGCACGTACATACAAGCGCGCGTACGGCTAAATTTGATAGACCAAATCAATCACTGCAGCCCCAAAATCCCGGGAAAGGTATACACCGTGCGATTTCCGAATGACCGCTGACGAAAGGCAATTCTTCGAATCACTGGACCGCAGTGAGTACTAGTATGGTATGAACCGCGGAGAATTAACAACCAAAATTTGCATCACGAATCACGGTAGGCTTATCGGCAATTGTCCCGACAAGAGGAGAAACAAAAAAAGATTACAAGCATTTAAAAAAACTTTAAGGGATAATTACCGTACGGAGTATGGACTGTGCGTAAGTGTCACAAAAAGGCATTTCGCAGCGCGAGCTCACGAGCACAACCAACCTCTTGACTCAACTAGTTGTGATGATGTAAAATTTAATTCGGTACTTTAATTTAAAGAATTTTACTGCAGCATTTTGTTCAGCGTGTACGCACAACACACGTCAGCGGATCCAAGTGCGCAAATCAAGCTAAGGTCCTCCAGTTTAGTAAAGCGATTAAACGTGTTTACTTCTCAGAAACTACGCTACGTTTTAAAACGTTGAAATATATATGTATTTGAACGCCCGATCCGCTGGCGGTTCGAACTTCGAAGCGTGTTTCACCGTAAAATCGGCAATACTAGTATTTGCTGGGTCGCATAGGGAGGTATTTGTCATCCACGGGGCTCTAAAAGACCTTGTTGGGACGGGGCCAGCGGCCAGTTGCATTGCAGTCTTCAGTAAACGTATAAACACCAATTTATTTATCTTTAGATTGGTCGCTAATTACAGGATTGCTCAAATAAATTGTGTGGAGGCGGGGGAGGGGGAGGGGCTAGGAATGGAAGGAGGGAAGGGCGCCAATTTAATTAAGGAGAGGGTTTCTTATGACCGATTTTACGGCTTTGTATTTTTGTTTTTTTTTTTTGTTTTTCTTCACTTTGCACAATTACGGTAGTTTACATTCTTGGGTTGAAGGCTTGCGGCGGACGGGCTTGCTGGAATCGGTAGCGCGAGCGACGCTCGTCATCGAGCACCTGAATTCCATGAACTTAAATTTGTTCAAATTAAAAATCCATAAAAAAATAATGAAAAAATCACAATAACAATAAATGATTAAACTGTTGTGCTCTTAGTAGCGACATTTTAGTGCTTTGCGGTCGTGAAACACTCAAAAGGACGAACGCTTCGCAATTTGATCATTCTGGAGAGGTTGACAAGGCTTTTGAAAAACCCTGGGGGATTGGAAGAACAACTCCCCCAGTTAGAGGTATGCATGTTAGTGTCAGTTTTGTTAGTGCTGCGTTAGTGTTAGTGCTAGCGTTAGTTAGTGTGTTAGTTAGTTAGTGTTTGTTGTTTGTTAGTGCTGCGTTAGTGCCAGCATTCCCATGTACATGCAGCGTACCTTATTCCGGACGACGTCGAGGACGCTGACGGCGAGGATGCTGAGGAAGAGGAAGATGTTGATCGCGGACAGGCCCTGAATGAAAGTCAAAAATATGTTCGCTTCAAATTTAAATTCAAATTAAGTTCTGTTTCCAAGATTTTCTTTTCTTCGACGTGTATGCGACCGCAAGAGCTGCGTTGCAATGTCGTGGATAGCGAACCTATGTCAGTTCCTCCAATAGTGCCCCCAGGGCACCATGATTTCAATCTCTCCTTACCTGGGGCACTATTGGAAGGGGATGGTCTACTGCAGAGAGGGGCATTATTGGAGGTTTTACTACAGTACTTATGTGAGCTAAGTAACTTGGAATGGTTCAATCAGGCGTGAACGACCAATTTAAAATTCTCGCCAAAAGCGCACCGCAATAATCGCGTAGTACATGCCCGTGTCCCAGATGGTCCAATCGGCAACGCTCCAGCCGTAGCCGCAGTTGAAGAGCCAGAAGCAGATGCCGATCGTCGACAGAATCGCCTCCTGAATTTTCAAATTGAAATTTCAATTTTTGTGGGTACAAAAAAGTGCGTCAAACTAAATTGACATTATTATACCGTAATGTCAAAGGAGGTGACGGCCCCGCTGAAGCGGAAGGACGTCACGCAGTGGCTGATGATCTGAAATTGAATTTGAATTATTTCTTTCAATTTGGTTTCAACAATCGCAGGCATGCTATAGGTAAGTTGTTTCGCAACCCTTCCGAAACGTGAACACTGTAAATAGCCCCTGGGGGCTATACCCAGTACACTAGCATACGCGCACCTGCAGCACACACAAATACTGACACAATTGGGGCTGGAGAGATTGGCTCATTTTGAGAGGGGGCGGGGGGGATTTTTGGTTGGAATTATAAACTGAAATTTCCCAGGGCTAATTGTAGATCGGGAGGGAATTTCGGGAATTTCGGAGAAGTGCTTAGTACACGGTTTGCGGTATTAACATTAGGTAAACAAATTCAGCGCTCTGATTCTAGCCTTTGGAGCGCACCGAGATGATGCAGTAGACGAGCGTGAGTCCGCAGAAGACGTAGACCATGATGTAGATGAACGCCTGCTGCATGTGCGACGCGTAGCGCACGTCCATCAGCAGGATCACGCCGATCGTGAACGCCTGTACGTGCGTGCGTCCGTGTGTACGTTGACATGCGTGCTTGTGTGCGTCCGTGTGTACGTTGACATGCGTGCGTGCGTGCGCCCGTGTGTACGTTGACATGCGTGCGTGCGTGCCTGTCTGCGTGAGCGCGTGCGTGCGTACGTGTGTGTGTGCGTGCGTGCGTGCGACTCACAATGATCAGCACTTTCAAAACAGTGCAGACGGCGACGTGGGCGTTGAAGGGCGACCCGCCGTCGTCTCTTCCGCCGCGCATTGTCTTGTTTGCTTTTTTTTTGTCTGTCTTGTTCCGTTTCCCTCTTTCCTTGGCTTCTCTCTTGCTTGCTTTCTTCACAGCCACTGCAAGGGCGGTTGCTTAGCGTCAGGTGTACGTGGTACCGCCGACGCACAACAACAGACGCGCACGCCTAGCTATGTATGAGCTGAACACAGCTAACAGAGCGCTAGCTGTCCTTATCGCTGCGTGGCGCGCTTCGCAACGCTTGGCCGCTGCTAGCCAGCTAGCGCCGGTGCTAGCTGTCGCGTGGGCGCGCAAGCATGCCTGCATGATTCAACGCGCATTTGAAAACCGCGTATAGTAGGCCATCGAACAAGAAAAGTTTTCAAATTTTGATTATTTTGTCTAGAAACAGTTAAGAAAAGTGTTCCGCCTCAAAGAAGATTTGCAATATACGTATAGGAAGTCTTGAATCAGACATTAAACAACAGAAACAATGCTCAGATAAGGCGATCGAATTCGATTTGCAGGAGTACAGCCGGTTTTCGGACAGCGATGCTGGGAAAAAGATGACCACCTATAGCCGCAATCTGCATTACAGTCGCTGGTACCCCCGCACCAAATTATATCTGGTTAAGCTCAGAAAGGATGCCGTCAGTAGCCCCTCTCCACCCGGTCCACCAGGGAAGGATGGACGTTCTAATAAAACGCAGGCAAAGTTTTTGCAGGAACCGAAAACCATGATACCCATTTTTTGGTTCTCTTAAAAAAAAACAGTGAGCTGGCCTGAGAAAGAAAATGCATTCGTTCGATCGATCACTTGTCGACAAAGGCGGCCGCGCACCAACTCTCCGCTACTGGAAATTTCAAGAGTCGAAAAATACGAGAGGATTTCGCGATTTTTTTTTTCCAAATTGCGCAACACTCTTGGGGGCACGTAGCTTCTTGGCTCGTACAGCGTCGGCCAGGCGCTAGCTTCACCTATTCGCCCCGACACACACGCGAACGGCGCACGCACTGACACACGGCACACCGCTGCCCACCTACACTGTATACACCTTTCGCGGCGGACGCTGAAATACTGTTTGCTCAACGCGCGGCCGAACCCTCGTCTTCGTATCTTGCCCCCCCCCCCACCCAACCCGTACCCCTATGCACGATCACTGCTGTGCGTACCACTCTGTTGGTGGGGGGGGGGGGCGGGTAAGAAGCGTACACAGAGATGACTCAGGGACGAAGCCAAGCTAAATGGGAAATGCCTAACCCCAATATCTGCAGGTAGGCGTGTGGGGTACGGAAGTGTCGCCGGTGTGCGTGTGTGCGTGCGTGCGTGCGTGCGTGCGCCCGTCATTCAACCGCCGAGGACAAACTAAATGCTCGCTCACTCAGAACGCAAATGTGACAGCGCAAAAACTGGAACTTAGACGGTCACTGAGTGAGTGACCGCAGTGCGGTGGTGACAGATTCAAGAATGCGACAACAAACAACTGGTACGTTTGCGGATCTCGGTAGCTGAAACGAGTGCAAGAATATTTTAACGCGACACACGCCTAGCCAGGTTCCAAACCGCACCAAAAACGCTACAAACAAACAGACGCTCCCACAAATATTCCGAAATGTCCAATGGGTGGGCTACTAATAGAGGATTCACTTTTGCGACTGTCGCCCATGTACGTACAGGGTGTATCAAAACTATATGCACCCCCCCCCCCCTAATGGAATACTGGTTGGACGGATTTAGCTGTAGCCCCAACAAAAATACATGACCAAATTAAATTTCATGAAAAACGAACAACCGAGCGTCAAGATATGAGCAATCATCTAAGGTACAGTGAAAAATCTTGTCGTCAGTAAAGATTTTGACTTGCTGTCACCACTTCACCCGTTTCTTGACGAATCAGCAGAGGTTGGCTGACGTCCGGTCGGTCAGTGATGGCCACGTCATGCAGCTCTCTGTCCCAGTGCTCGGTGACCCATCGTTCCGATCGCTTCAGCTTCTTAGCTACCCATTTCCAGGTGATGAACTGTGCACCTGCGTCGCGTGCCGTTCGGAAAGTCACTGCAGCCGCTTCATCGACCAGACGCACTTGGGCAGTGTCGTTGACCTTTCATAAGCGCGACATGGCCCCCGACACTCGCTTAAAACAGTTGTTTACCATTCAACGCGAAATTGTTGCCATAAAAGACACAGTAATGTTTTTACGGCAAAACGTCACTGTACCTTAGATGATTGCTCATATCTCGACGCTCGGTTGTTCGATTTGGATGAAATTTAATTTGGTCATGTATTTTTGTTGGCCCTACATCCATGTTGAATTTCAGCTGAATCCGTCCAACCAGTATTTCCCTAGGGGGGGATGCATACAGTTTTGATACACCCTGTACCTGCAGGCGCCGACTCCACACAACTGTAGCCTATGTTGTTGTTGTTGTTGGATTAGGGGCAACACTAGGAGGTTGTCAATATAGCCCATATGGCATACCCTTCTCCATGACGCCATCCCGTTTACAGGCGCATGATTAGCTGGACTTTCGGAAGAACGCCATCTGTATTCTAGGGCAGCGATGACACGAGAGAATCAATTGAGGGAATTCCTCGATCTAGTGGGTCCATCAAGAATCGAACCAAGAACTGTAGCCTAACGCAACTCCCTCTCTGCTTCATAAAGCAATATTACGGTACTGTGTGTGTGTGTGTGTGCGCGCGCGCGTGCGTGCGTGCGTGCGCTGTTCACTGGCACACCGATTTTCACTCGCAAAAAGTATCGATTGACGCACCAATGCACGAAACAGCGCAGTACATCATCTCAGTGCGTTCGAAAACGGATTTGTCTACACGTCGCTCTAAGAGCAACGCAAAATGGCGCACTGTCCAAAACGCGTTCAATAAAACAAAACAAAAACACAGACGACAGAAAGAAAACAACAATAGAAGCGGCCACATTTCGAAACAACGATATACGCACTACAGAGACGTCGCAAAAATTCCAATTCACTTGGTTTTGTTTCTACTGCGGGAATCCTCAAAATTCTGCACTTCGGGTTTTTTCCACTCAAATCGAAGGGCTTTGCGAGTAGACTGCCATCTACATCGCATTTTTTTTGTCAAATTTAGGGACTTCTGAGAACCGCACCAAAATCGCTATAACTCTAAAGAAAAAGTCCAATGGGTGGGCTGCTATTCGAGGATTCACTTTTCCTTGTGCATGCAGTGCTCTCTTCGGGTATGTATTTCTTTCACCACGAGAGAAAAATTAAACAAAAACGAGCTACTGCTGCTCTTGGGGCTGCGGCGGCGGTGCGGTGGTGGCTGGAGCCAGTCTCTCCACGAAACCAATGAAAGTGTAGACAAAGTTGCGTATAAACGCCGGCACGGACGGGCTGGCGACGGCCTGACGCGCCGCTTCGGCCATGCGAGCAAAAGCCAGTCTGAAAAGTTCACAAGTCAAAGTGAACAGTCTGAACGGCAATAGCAAAAAAAAACAGAAGCCCAAAAAACGCGAGAAATTGCGGTGGGTAAACGGCGGCACTCGCGTCGCACCGACATGCGTGTACCTCTGTGTGTACACAACATAACACAACGGCTAAGAATCAAGGGAAGAATCGCATCATATACCCACCGTCCAAGGTTTTGGGTCAAAGGTTTTGGGTTTTTGGGACAACGCGCTCAAAGGCACACACACAAACAGGAACAAACATTTTGTTTTTTTGGGTATGGAAGGATACATGTAAAGGGGGGCATACATGTACATTTATCAAGGGGGGGGGGGGGGGGGCCCCCGCCATTTACGTAGACCACACACCAAAAACAAGCAATGTTCACCCAATTTTGGCCCCCTTTTGTGCGAACAGTACCTAATTGGACTCTGCTTTGGTTATTTTCTCCTGGGATTCCCACCCTCCCCCCGATATCGAAATCTCGGTTGCACGCTTGGTTACATGTATGGTAGAGGTCGCGGCCCAAACCAAATTCTCACTTGACCACTCCAATATAAATTTAAAAATAAAAAAACAAAAATCGAGACCTGGTGTGCGGGTTCCTCTGGGAGACGTAGCGCAGCGACAGGAATCGATAGTAGATGAAGGGCACGAAGAGACTGCACTGGCCCCTGAACAAACCCTCATTTCGTTTCCATTAGTGCGCTTGTTCGCGCGCATGGCCAATGCGTGCGTGCATTGGACCTGGGGCGTGTGAGGGGGGAGGCGGGGAGGAGGAGGGGGGGGGGGGAGGATGTCTGATGTCTGATTTGGAGGATGTCTGAAGCTAATATCCGTACTCTTTGGTGAAGCTCGGCCAAAAGTTCACTGTGGAAACTCCAACAAAATAGGTACTTTTTAGTCAAATATGGCTCGAAAACGAAATGTGAAACGCATTTCTTTCATTTTGGTGGGGAGGGGGATTAAAATTCGGAGGTGGGGGGGGACGGCAAAAGCTCCAGTTACGCTGTATGGGTGCGTTCGCATGCGCGCGGCAGGCGTGCAGGACGCACAGAAAGATGAGGACGATGGACATGGGCATGAGAAATATCTCTGAGAGGGCGATGATCTGCAGCAGATTCTGGGCCTGCTCCGTCGCCAGTCGGCGCAGCGTCCGGCACAGCCACGTCGCGTCGTTGCCCATCGCCTAGGGCGGGTGAAGAAAACATTTGCCCACTAGTTTGCCTATGTTATGTGTATTTCTTCGTGTACATACGACACGACACGTACATTTTTATGTTTTCTACACAATTTTATTTTTGTGGTAGTATTGATACTGAACCAGTTCCGCTGAGCGCTTTGTAGCAGGCGTCCTGAGTTGTAGCAGCTAGCTAGTCCCCACTATTTTGCCCGATACCGTGTCAATGACCCAATGGCCGACTTCAAAATAAAATAAATAAAATCAGCCCCCTACCGTCAGCAGTTGCACAGTGAAGCTGGCCGAATGCAGCACGGCGTAGAGGAAAATCGGCAGAAGAATCACTAAAATTGCAAAAATATTAAAAAAAACGGTATAAAAAGACTGAATTAAGCAATTAAATTAAACTACTGGTGACGGGGCTTGAGCCGACGAAGACGACGCAATAGAACAGATAGTGGCAGCTGTCTTCCTGGAACACGCGCTGCGCAAACGCCAGCGACAACTCGAAACCGCCCAGTCGCTGGTGCAGACGCAGGGCGTTCGTCGCGGCAGCTAAACCGTTTAATTCAATTTTAAAAAAATAAATAAATTGTAATTCCATTTCCAAAGTGCATAAAATGATGAAAGTGAAACTTGACTGAGCGCCAGCACGGACTTAGGCTCCACCCTCCCTTCCCCCTTCAAAAAAACAAACAAACAAACAATCACGTTAGTATTACTTCAATTTACAAATTAAAAATAAAATTCCCACCAGCCAGTAGAGTTTTTGAGAACAGCGAGCTCTGTCCCTCCCTTCCGGCCAGTCCTATGGCGTAGGCCAAGCCGAGCACTACCGTTGTCAGCCGGAGCGCCCACAGAACGGAATCCGTACCGCGACTTTTCAGATATCCCTGCAAAAATACCTCAAAAATAAGAAAAAAAATAAAGAAAACTGCAAGTACGATGGCTGAGACGCGCGGTGGCGGCGGCGCGGCATCGCCCTCCGTGCCCTCCTCTCGAATGTCCACCATTTTCGATGGATTTTTAAAAGAATTTAATGACTTTATCAACTTCTCAGACGACGAACTCGATAAATTGATTGTCACTACCGTAAGTTCGCAATAAAATCTGACCCAGCAATAACTATTCAAAATTTACTGTACTCTGATTTTAAAAGACCGCAGCACCGTAGGTCAAAAATTTTGCATTATGTGTATTTACATTACTTAATTAACAGTAATAACTGAAACCACATTTATTGCTTAGGTATGTACTATATCTTCAGAATACTTGACATATTCCTACCTTGATCTCTGCAGTCTAAAATTGTGGTAGAATATAGGTATGTACAAGTTCAATGCCTTTGATCTACCGTAATCAGAACCATCAACGATAACTACAATACACAACCAACACAGCCAACAAATGCAATTTGAGAGAAACGGTGAACGCGCATTTTTAAACGTTATAATGAACGAAGCGACTGAGCGCGCGCCTCTGACAGTTGTGATTGTGAGAAACAGTTGGAAATCGTTGGAGGCGAGGTGGCAGCACAGGGTGGCGCACTCTTTTTTAGACGCATGCATCTCCATGCCAGCAGCTGGAGCTGGCTCTCATGCATTGGTCGAGCCATTCATTCGATGAGATGATGCCACTGTCGGTCAGCCGCTTGCACCCTCTCTCTTCAACAAAATTTTGGCGATCTACGTCCATCCCCAACCCCTCTACCCCACCCTAATGGTCAACCAGTATGCGGGGGTTGGGAATCTTCTAGAGACCGACAAACAGTTCGAGTTACCACATCGTCTCTGCTCTCTGTCTGCAAGCTTGCCAGTCGTCACCGACACTGTCTGGTCCATGTACTATGTCAACACGGACGAGCACTGCTGAACATTGCCATTGCAGGCTCAACTGTTCAACTTGACGTCTTTGGCCCTCGACCGCGCAGCTGGTCATGGATTACATGGAATACACAATGGCATGACTAGCCATTGGTAAGATGCGCGAAATGGTCTTGCCACAATGTACCATTGCGTTTGTCCACTCTGCTGAGTTGTTGCATGCATCAGGATATTTTAAGAATATTGAATCGTTTTACAAACGTCTACTTAATGCAATACGAATGTTCAGTCGAGAAACAAAAAGAAATGGTGGTTCAATAAAGTTGAACAGCAATTCTACAGTACAATTAACGCATGAATACGCGGTGGATGTGTCGGTGCCCTAACGATCCACAACTGGAAATAAACGATGCTCAACTGCAAGTACGGTACCGCCCAATTCAAACACGAGTACGTGCAGCGTGCTAATCGTAGAAGTTGATATACATCTTTATGTGCAAAATATACGAAATATATACAAAAATTGCTCGGGCGGTGGCGTTGTCTGTATGCGACGCACCGCTCGACACGCAATATGGTGACACGCAAATGCACCTTCTTACAACTCGTGAGATTTGCATGAAAAGATGTGCAATGCGAATGGGGCGCATGAGATCAAGTGTCACGTCTGCCGGTCGTAGAACAGCAGGTATGCGTCGTGACTGTCGACGCCGTTCCAGTGGGCGTTGGCGCCGAGCTGCACGACGCTGCTGTCGTTGAACCGCCACCAGGAGCCCAGATCGTCGACCAAGCAGTCCGCTGTGTAGTGGCCGCTGTCGACGCTAACACCCCAGTGGTACTACACAACAAACCAGCAGCTGTGGTGAATGGCACTCAACGCGAAATGAGCGCGCACTCACGACGACGCTTCGCAGTCGGTACTTGGGCGGCAGTGGCCCTCGCTGCGCGACAGCGGCGTTGACGAAGGGTGCGACGTCCTTGGCACGGGCTGCTTGGGCACGTCCAGTCCACCGCAACGCCCACCCTGTTCAAGTTCGCGTCGAACCTACAAATCAGTGACAAAGCAACGCGTCTGATTGGCATACAGGGAATCGTTCAATGACACCGTGTCGCGTGCCGACAGCCGAGGCAGGGCCGGTGCTGCTGCCGAGCGCGAGCGCCGACGGAGTCGACTGTGGTCACGCGTGTGTGGATGAGTGCTGGCCGAACTCGGCCAACTGCCTCTTGCCAACCTCGGCATCTCGCACGCTATCCACCGCGCTTTTTCTGACAGTGTGTCCAGTCAGCTCCTAGACAAAAAGAAGTTTCAGCAAACATTTACTAAAATTACTGGTGACTGCGACTGCCGAACGCTAATTTTTTGGCGGCTGAGCGAGCCGTTCGCGCCGATGTGCCGCTCCGCAGGTCTCGATCTCGATTTCATCTCGATCTTGCGCTTCATCTCGTTTCGCTTGTTGCCGCGACTGTGATGCGAATCATTTCAATTTTCATACAGAAAAACACGCGGCTAAGGAGGCTATTCGGCTAAGGATACGGTTGTCCCACTGTGTCCAACTGCGTCCCACTAGGAGCTGTGGACCGCAACCACGCCGATGTGTCCGCCGTGTGGTTGTGTGTTTTAGTTATCGTGCGAGTACCGTACGATTGTGCATCGCGCATTTTCGGTCCAATTTGCATTTTAAGCGTTGGGATTTGCGGGAAGCCTTCAGTCGGCAAATGTGTTGAAACTTTTCGAAAGCTTAAATTCCAAATATTAATTTCCTGGTACAGAAGGAATAAATTTTAAAAATGGTGCGCACAAAGCAGACGGCGCGCAAGAGCATTGGACAGAAAGCGCCGCAGAAGCAGCTAAAAGTGGGATGGATGGTTTTTTTAGTTTTTTTTGTGAATTTCAAATACGAACTCGAAATTAGGTGTTGCGGTCGAAGCGCAAAGAGCCAGAAAAGGTGCGAGCGGCCGAGCGCGTCAAGCGACAGAAGAAGAAGTTTAGACCAGGTTAGAATTTGTGGAAAATCGCATGTAATAATGCTATATTTGTATTTCAGTTTAGTAATATTATTTGTCTATTATATTGCTGTTTCTATTTTATGTTTTTAGGACAATTGGCTCTGCGCGAAATTCGCAAGTACCAGCGGTGAGCTGCTTGCACTTTCATTATTTCATTTTGTGGCTTGTAGAATTAACGAGTCGTGCTATTTTTTGTGCTATTTTTTAACTGTTCCTTGAAACATTTGTAAGTGTAACACTCATTTTCATTTGTCCATGCGTGTGACTGTGGACTGTGGTATGCGCCCCATAGGTGTAACTGACCTTCGAAGCTGAGGGGGGTGAATCTGGGATTTTTAAAAAGTCGATGGGTGTGACCTCTGCACGGTCAAAACTCAAAATTGATACGATTTCTCATTTTTCAGCCTCAATAATGACCTAGAAAATGCTTCGTGTATGCCGAAAACACAGTGCCGCAGGCAAAATTTTTGATATTCGGACAACAAATACTGCTCACAGGCCTTGGGAAGTATGAGAAACACATTCAGCCATAGGGGTAACCTGCAGTCAGTGCAGGATTGACTAAAGCTGGGGGGGGGGTGACCCCTACCCAGGGCTGCACAATTTAAAAAAAAAGTTGTTTTTTTTTTAAAAATTTCTTTTTTTTTAAAAAAAAAGTTGGATTTTTTTAAATTAAAAAAAAATTCTCTGTTTTTGGGTAAAATTTAGCTTTTGAGTGGCAAAAAGGCGTTTAAATGGTGTTTAGATGGTACAATTAGTAGTTATTCATGCATAAACTTGCTTATTAGCACCAAAACCAAGCTCTTTTTGGGGTTCCCAACTGGTTCCCAACATAGTGCGATACCGTACACGACCATTTAGAGGCAGCGGCTTTGTCACCATTTGACTAAAACGATGCTAAATACGCTTCTAAAGGCTTTAGGGAAGCACTAGTACTTGTGTTTGACACTCTAATAGGCTAAAAGTATCTTATAGTACAGGTATTTGGCGCCAATGATCTCTCCTAAGTCAATTTAAAAAAAAATTTTTTTTAATTTAAAAAAAAAAACTTGAAATTTTTTTTTATGCAACCCTGCCCCTACCTACACCCTACTCAGTTACACCTATGAATTGCGCCCTCCATCAGGCGCACGTTTCACCCAGGGTGGCTCTAGACCCCCTCTCGAACTTTGTGTGTGTTGTGTTTTTCTCACCAAATTTGACTAAATAAAAAATTGGGCAATTTTGCAGTTCCACCGAGCTGCTGCTGCGCCGTGCGCCCTTCCAGAGGCTGGTGCGCGAGGTGGCGCAGAACGCGCTGGCCGGCCACTCCATGACCGGCCTGCGGTTCCAGTACAAGGCGCTCATGTGTCTACAGGTCAGAGGCACGCACGCACTCACGGACAAACACATGAATGCACACATACATAAGCCCGAGCCATTTTGAACACGCACGCACACCGAGCAGTGTGTAACTAGCGAAACCTATCATCTGCTCGCCTCTACAATTGGCCAAAGCAATGCAACTGTCGTCGCTGGCGCGCGCGCGCGCGTGCGGGTGTGCGTGCGTGCATGCATGGCCAGCGCCCCCCCCCCCCTACCTGTAACTGGTGGGGCTTTTTGGGGCCGACTCACCGACGGATCCAGGGGGAGGGCGGGGATGGCGGCCGCCCTCCCCGTCAGGATTTAGAGGGGGGCGGGGAGGGCGGCGATGCGGAGCGGCCGGTAGGGTGATTTGGGGGAGGGGCTCGTGCAGAGAGTTGGCGAGATGGCGGGGCGTGGCAGGGCAGCGCGGCGGTGGAGCTAAAGAAAGAAGGGGAACCAGCCTGTTGGGCATAGCGATAACGAGTTGGGAAATTGGTAATGGTCTTCCCCCGCCCCCACCGTCTAAAGTGTGCATGACCGACAGTGCTCAAAAAGGCATACCCCCAGTTCCTCGGTCCTCGGCATGACGGGGCACGTCAAGGAAGGTGCATGCACATTTTGACTGATTGGTAGGAGCGCGATATCACTGATAACTTCTGTCAGGTCATCTGATAGCAGAGAAGGCATTGTGGCAAAAACTAATGTGGTTTGTTCTCAATCCATTTACTGCGACTTTGAATGGGCTATTGGTTCATCAGTTTCCAAAGAACAATGGTGTTGCCACGGCTATGTACCAAATTTCCCAAGCCATTTATGAAAGGTGCTGAATTTCAAACTGACCCCCATACATCACAATCAAAATTTTAAGCTCAGCATTGGAAACAGGGAAAACGTGGAAAGCATGAAGAGGACCGAGGAACTGGGAACCGAGGAATTGGGCGCAGAGAAACTGGGGAACGAAGAACTGGGGGCTATATAACACTCAAAAACGCCAAAAGTGCCTGCGCTGCGGCACTGAGATATTTACGTTTCTCTTGATAGATTCTTGTCCACTCTACAACATCAGGACAATATTCTTAGTTTAGGAAGCAGAAATCTGTCGCTAAACAACCAAATATCGCGAAACCAGAGAAGCAGAGAAGAGAACCTTTTCTGATTTAAAAAATGATTGTAAGTGGCCGAAAACCTCAAAGTGTTTGTTTGTGGCGTTATGTATTAATTGTTCAGAATAACTGTTATGTGCCAAAGCCGCCGCTGAAATGGCCCAGCATCCATAAATTTCGACAGGGTCTCCCCTTCTTGAAAATCCGTCTCTCTTGCTCCGATCTCGCCGCCCTCCCCGTCACGAAATCCTGGATCCGTCACTGGGCCGACTATTTTTCCAACACCCCTCCCCCCCCCGACCCCCCAGAATATTCCCAAAAGATTTTCACCCATGTCTAAAACGATAATAAAAGTGAGTAAATGTTGGTGTTTTTCAGTGTTACTTGACCACGAACCAGCTAAATAACACTGTTTGGAGCCTATTTATAAACATTTTTGAGCAAAAAGCAACAGCATAAGTCAACAAATGGCCGGCGACCCCCCACTTTTTGCTCCTGGGACCCCCCAGGATTCGGCCATTTAGCCCCCCCCCCCAACTCTGCCAGACCCGGTTACAGGTATGCCCCCCCCAAACCGGTTGCTGTGCGTGCGTTGTTCACATTTTTCTCGGAATTTTGTTTCCTCGCAATCGATTCGTGAATTCAGGAGGCGGCCGAGGCGTACCTGGTGGGCCTGTTCGAGGACTCGAACCTGCTGGCGATCCACGCCAAGCGCGTCACCGTCTTCGCCAAGGACATGCAGCTGGCGCGTCGCATTCGCGGAGAGCGCGGACACTAACTGGTCTATTTGTGCTAAATCGAGTCGAAATTTGTGAAAAATCACTTTGGAACCGAAAACCAGAAAAATAATAAAGACGGCGTGAAAAGAACAGGCCAGACACAAAACACGGTCGGTGTACAACTGTGGGAATTGTGGTTTCCATTGACGGTTTTAATTTGTGTTGTTACAAAACCATAATTTCCACTAGCAAACTGTAGCAATCTACCAGCAATTGAAACCGTGGACAAATCGATTATTCTGTCGGCTACCTAGTGGCTTGCATGTGTTAGCTGGGCTTTGTATCGTTAGCTTATGTAGCGACACGGTCGTCTACAAGGTGTTGGCGACTGGGCTCTAATGACCCCACGTGGGCTTGTATCTTTGTCTCCGCGGTATTTTGGAGCGGTGTATACCTTGAGAACGTGACGTTTGTGGTGTGGAAGCTTTTGTGAAGTGCTGTTTCGACAGCGAAGCAAACAAACACGCACGCACATACAAGCACAGGCGAACGATGATTAGCTAAGTGCCCTCAGTGTCTGCGATTATACGGCTAATGGCTTTCTGTGCGAAGCGCGCGGATCCAATCTGCGCAAGCTTATTTCGCGCGAAAGGCAGCTTACTTGCTTTAGCCCCGGCGGCACCAAACCAAATGTTTGGACAGCCGTTACGCGCACTGTGAAGCGTCCTTCAGCGCTTTTGCTTGCCCCCCGGACTAGCTAACGCGACCTAGCTAACCGGATGTGTGATTTGATGCCGCAACGGTTCGCGACTTCGCGCTTTTGCCGATACTTTTGGAGAGTGGCAGAGAAATGATGACGAATCATGAGGAGTGTAAGTACGCGTTTATGGCCAGCCAGGCTGTGCACAGCGGCGTGCTAGCAACCAGAATTGGTGAGAAACCTGCATTTTCTTTGTCTATTCTGTATTGGGGTTTTTGAGCAAGTGGCCAAAATGTTTCGAGCCGTTTATATAACGCAGTGTATGTTTGTTTGTGTGTGGGCCAGGGCCGCTTCTACGATCGCGGGAGCCTCTCTCTGGTCAGGACATGCAGCTCCCAGAGGAGACACCAAACTGCTGTCCAGTCGGCTCCTACCATGTCCCAGCACACAAATGACGTCATTCGGTCTGAGGCATGCATAGTGGCCACGAGGGCCGCCACAGACACAGAAGGAGAGCGCCACATATGTTCTACGGCAAGGATGACCAGAGAAAAATCCACTGTACTGTAAGGGAAGTTCTTAATAGTGGGTCGCTCGAGAATTGAACCCAGGACCTTGCGATCATGAGTCCAAGTCTCTACCACTAGGCCACCTTGCCGACTATAGAACGCACTGTCGGGAACATAGTGTCGATTTCGGTGTACCATTGTGTAAGTTGAATCTTTCTAATTAGAAATTTATTTTAGGGCATTGTCCTTTCGAGTTGGACGTTCATTTTTGTTGGCCAGAGACGCCTGCCGGCGGCTCCGTCACTGTCCCCTGCATCGACGGATTGAGCGGTGATGACATTTTTCTATATTTATTTTTGAATTTAGAAACTGCTAAATGTATTGCGACTCTGTCTGATTTAGAACATTGGCACAATGTGACGCGGCTCTGCCAAGAGGACGGATTCTGGGAAGATTTGACGCCACAACACTTGCTGCTCTGCATGGAACTGTTGGACGAGAATGTTGGAATTTTAATTTTTTTTTTATATCTTTTGGGATGCGTTGCGTCCGCCAGTTTATTTATTTATTTATTCCCAGCTGTGTTCGAAGCTTTTATAGTACGTATCGAACTGACACTTTTCCCACATTTTTGCCACCTTTGTATATTTTTCATTGTATATTTTTCACTTTGTATATTGTATATTTTTCACTTTTCCCATCATTTTTGCATTTGTATATTTTTCAAGCCGAGGAACACCATGATTTTCAGTTTGAAAAAAGTACAAAGCGAACTTCGGAAACAACGGCCATTACCTATTACGTGTACTGGGTGGGCTATATCGTGTCAACGATGTTGCTGACATTGGCTCTTACGGTCTTCTTGAAGAACAGGTAAGACAGCACTTTTGGTTGAAAGCTAGCTTAACGGAGGAAAATACACTATTCATTTGCAACTTTGCACTACTCTGATATGTAACGTGCGCACACTGGTAGCGATAGCACATATGGTACATACATACATCGTAAAATGTCATGCTTCACTGGGTGATTGCGTCTTCACATTTATGGAATTTGTTTGTGACGTTGGTTCAGCCAGCTTGGATTTATTTGACTTAATCAAACGTGTATAAATACTGGGAGAACTCGCTTTGCAGAAGCTTGCACAACATCCGCAACAACATCCACTGCAACCTCATCGTGACTTTTCTCATTCACAACATTTTCTGGATTATTCTCGCGGTGGCCACGAGACACGTCAGCTTTGCGGTACGATTTCGCTGACTCTGTTCCGGAGTTTATAACTGTTCTGCAAGCACAACAGTGTGCTTGCTGTTGTTGGATTAGGGGCAACGCTAGGAGGTCGTCAATGGCCCATATAGCACGCCCATCCCTATGACGCTTTCCCGTCTACAGCCGCATAATTGGCAAAAGACAATCGGAAGAACGCCATCTGTAATCTAGGGCCGCGACAGCACGAGAAAATCTGTGGAGAAGAAAGTCCTCGATCTAGTGGATCCATCAAGAATCGAACCCAGAATCGTGCGCACAAGAGGCCGATTCTCTACCACTACGTCATACCAGGGTTGCCATGTGCTAAAGCCAAAAAATAAGTACAGTACATACTCCCAAACTGATTTTGTTAATGTGGTCTGTTGTATGATTACAACACGGTATTCTTTTCGCAAACCACACTTTTCGCAAGCGCCTTCATATCGTAGTCATCGGGGAGGTAGGCGTGTGGCAAGCCGCGAATAAATAAACCACCAAAACTGTCACTTCTGCACGTGTACTTGGTCACTGATTGCAATTGTTTTGATCAACTTCGCGTCTTTTAAGACGTAGTTGAAGAATTCCTTGCAAGAGATTGCACGCCTAGTCTCATACAATGTTGGCAGCGTATGGCCTAGTGTCAAAAAACCGGCCTCTTGCGCACAAGGTCCTGGGTTCGATTTTTGATGGCGCCACTAGATCGAGGACTTTCCTTTCGATGGATTTTCTCGTGCCATCGCTGCCCTAGATTACAGATGGCGTTCTTCCGAAAGTCTTTGGATAATTATGCGGCTGTAGACGGGAAGGCGTCATGGAGAAGGGTGTGCTATATGGGCTGTATTGACAGCTTCCTAGCGTTGCCCCTAATCCAACAACAACAACAACTCATACAATGCACTTGTCTGGCGCGGGGCCGCGATTCTAGTTTAACGGTGACTACGACTGCAATTATACATCATGCAATAATTAGTAGTTGCACTAGAGAGAGATCGGTTCCATCGTACAATGCGAGGTCGTGTACTCAAATAAGTACATAACTGGAAATAAGTACAAAATAAGTGCATACATTGGAAGTACATTTTGAAAAAAATAAGTACAAGACCCTAAAAATAAGTACTGTACTTATAAAATAAGTACACATGGTAACCCTGCGCCATACGCTACCCAGCACCCGTGTCCTGCAATAATTAGCACCGATCGTTGCGTTGCAGAAGCGTTGCAAACATACCGTAAATCCTCAAATAGTGCCCCAAGCACTATACCTTCGACACTCCTTGCCCCGGGTGGGTTGGCACTATTGGAGATGAGACGCGGGCACTATTGGAGGATTTACGGCGTGTACTATAACCCTTGATAACCTTGAGAAAGTAAAACTACAGTGCATTGTCGAATAATTCTACTTAACCAAGCATTATTGTTCGACGGTGCTAGTCATTAGCGAATCGCAATTTAGGAGATGTGCTCCGTTCCGGCAATTATCATCAAATACTTCACGGCGGCCATATTTTCATGGATGTTTGTGGAGGGCTGCTACCTGACGACGGGAGTTTTGATGCCCTTTAAAGCGGCCGCAATCAAACTGTGGATGTGCATTCTCTTTGCTTGGGGTCGCTGGTCAATTGTTTTATTGTTTTATTGATTTTTCTTTCCGATGTATCTGGAACTGAAACTTTTAAAGTTTTAGCGCCAATAAATTTCAGGCTTGCCTGCCGTCCTAGTGGGTCTAAACGTTGTATTGAAAGTTATGGAACATGGATTTGTGTGAGTTCATTTGCAATTTTCAAGATTAGTTCTTAGTGTTAATTCTTAGGCTTAGTTTAGTTCTAATTCTTTAATTTAGTTGCCACACTCACGTCAGAATAGAGACAGAAGACTACGTTCTAATAGGACCGATAATGTTTTTGTTATTTGTGAGTGCCTCTTGATTTTGTTATTATTATTAAATTCGATTGGAAATTGAAAAGAATTGTAGGTAAATGTTGGCTTTTTACTAGTCGTTATGTGCTTTTTGACTAGCCGGTTGGACGGCGCGGATGGACAAGACAGAACGCTCGTCAGGTGATTGATTGGTGCCATGTTTTAATTTGCATACAAGTATTTGCATATTGTAAAGTAAATTTGCACGTTAGAAATTGCAGATTGCAATGTTGCCACTGTGTACGGTTCTGCGCGCACACTTACATTGCAGCAGTCGTGTAACTTTGAGAGTTGCAAACGCACCAAGTTATCGTAAAAAATTCAGACGAACAGCGAAAGCGTTACTTATACTTTGTCCACTTTTGGGCGTGAATCACGTTCTGGGTATTGTACAGCCGCGGAACCCGAAATGGTTGGCCTTTGGACTATCGGTCTACACAACGGTGGTGTCGAGTACACAGGTACGCAATCAGTGCGTGCGTGCGTCCCTGCGTGCGTCCATACGTGCCTGCGTTCGTGCGTGCGTGCGTTCGTGCCTGCGTGCGTGCGTGCCGTTCCACAAGCAGAATACTCACTCCATTAAGGGCGCCTTGGTCGCACTGCTCTTTTGCTTCTGGAACAGCGAGGTGACATACTGTACTTTTGAAATTTGAAATTTTAAAATAAACTTTAACTAAAACTCTGTTTTGACGACAACCACCGACACAGCACACAATAGCCGTAAACTGGATCACAAGATCACAGGGTGGCGCCGCATAAATAACAATGTTTTGCCGCGAGGCAAGGTGGGCCGACACCTGGCACTGATTTTTGGCCGAAGCCACGGTACAGCCAGAGACCGGAGCAATTGTGGGTTAACCCCTTGCCCAAGGGGGTTGCCGTCGTTTTTTCCAGCCAGGAATCGAACCCCCGACCTGCGACCTCGCGGTCAGGAATCCAACGACGGACTGCGCCACAGCCCCACACAAAAGAAAATTTCAGCCGTGTCGCTCTACGGTGACGCAGGTGGCGGCGCGATGCGGCTGTAGACGAAAGCGGCCGGCTACCGTATACCGAGCGAACAGCACTACCGTATCCGCCATGCAGCAAAGTCGCCTGATGTCCCAGAGCTCGTCGAACGACGCCGAGACGCCAGTGTGATTTCCCGCGTCAGATACCGTAATCTTCCAATAGTGCCCCCAAGGCACTATACAGTACTTTCAACATCTGCATGTCGACTCCTGGGCATCCCTGGGAGGGGCTCCACTATTGAAGGGGAGGGGGCACGATTGGAGAACTTAGCGTATGCATGTACATACCTGTAACTGGGGGGTTACCAGCCACCCACTATTTTTTCAACACCCCCAAACTCCCCCCCCCCCCAACCCCCAGAATTTTCCCAAGGGATTTTGACTCTGTCTAAAATGATAAAAGTGAGTAAATGTTGGTGTATTTCAGCTTTTCAGTGTTATGTGACCATAAAACAGCTAAATAACACAGTTTACACGCTATTTATACCCATTGTTGATCAAAAAGTACCAGTATAACTCAAAGAATGGCCAGCTACCTCGCCCACTTTCTGCTCCAGACACCCCCCCCCAGAATTCGGCCGTTTACCCCCCCCCCCCCCCCCTTCTTCCAGACCCAGTTGTAGATATGTGTATGTACCTAGGTATATCTGCGCGAAGTACCATTGGTATTTCGGTGCGATTGCGCAGGGACGCGATCGATGCGACCCCACGACAAAACGATGTTGTTAAGTGGAAGAAACGTGTTGTCGTGAAAAGAGCCGTGAAAAGTTCAGTTAAAGAATGGATCGATCTCGATGGAACGCACATGTTGCATGCATCATCAAGAAAATTGGGGTTCATTCATTGCACTGTTCCGTCAACGCAAACATACACTGATAGGGAGCGCAGTAGATAAAGTAAAATAGGGGGGGGGGGGTGGTGGTGTTGAATTGAATCATCCTAAAGGTGTTGTAGTAGAGCTCAATGCATTAATCGTAGAGCTTCCTGCCATTCAGGCTCTGTTTCTTCTTCTTCTTCTCAGTTGTATTTCGATATTTGGTAGATGCTATCCGGGTACTCGTTGAAATTGCCGGTGACCTTAGGCGTGCCGCGGTAGCCGATAATTCCGTTCAGCTCTTGCTTACCCTTCCTGTCATAGGATCGGCGCATGCTCACGCACGCAGTTCGCGTCCAAGGGTCAAGTAAAACCTCGGTAGGTAAACTTTGAGCGACTTCTCAGCGTTGACGTGCATTTCCACGTTGGCGGCGGGCAGTTGCAGAGAGGCTTCTTCGGTCACCCGCAGCGCGGTGACGTCCAGCACGAACTTTGCGTGCGTTGGAATGTCGCGCATCATGAGCAAGCCCAGCTTCTCGGTCTTGCCCCGTAGTCGCAGCGCCCCGTGGAACGCGTTCACCTGCAGGTTGTGCGCCTTGACGTTCAGGTCGATCGTCGCGTGCGCCAGGCCTAAATAGACGACACAGCAGCTGAGAACGTGGAGGCGCCGCTCCCTGTGGCATGCAGTACAGGAACTACGAGTAATAAACAACTCCAATATCGTCCCTGTGTCGCACCTCTCTGGACGGAAAAATTGACGAATGGCCATGCAATGGTTACTATGGAGTACAGAATGCAACTCACGACTGGCGGCGATGAGAGTCTCCAAATACCAGACAGGGTCCGTGTCCTCGCTCGTCACGGGGCCGCCAAAGGGTTGCTGCCAGATGAACTCGATGTCACTCGTCGTGATGACGAGGCGATTCACGCACGTCTCGCCTTCCTTGCAGGGCAGATAAAAGGATTTCAACAGGTTCTGCAATGCGACATCGCTGCTGTGCCTGTAGCTTGCGTGAGGCTGCCCCACGGCGGCCACGAACCAGCTCTCTGTCCAAGCGAGGCTCTGTGATTCTTGTCGTGCGCTTGATCACCTTCACGATGGGCCCTTTAAGCAGCTTCGCCCAGCCCTCGTCCACCTGATTACAGAGCGAGTACATAGTGTGTAGCTCAGTGGTGCAGCGTATCTACGCGTGCGTGGTCGGGGGGTTCAACTCCGACCACTGTCACCGAGCGTACCGATTTGCCATTTGTGCAAAACCTCTCATTGTCACGCGCGAACGGGCGGCGGCCCGTGCCCCCTAGTGAGCAGGAGAACGTTGCCGCAGGCCTCTGTCCCCCCGCGGGGACAAACGGCGACATGATTTGTAGGTACTAGAGGCGCGCGCGGCCTTCGGCCGCCACGTGTACATTAAGGAATAAAGCAACTGATTTAGCATATGATGGTCGACATGATCATGCTGTGCAAGCAGGTGCGTGATGGGCGTTCACACCATTGACAGTCGGTGGCACCAAATTCACTGCTGCTCTGTTGATCGCGATGGGCATTCACCCCGTTGACAGTTGGTGGCACCAAATTCACTGCTGCTCTGTTTATCGTGATGGGCGTTCACCCCGTTGACAGTTGGTGGCGCCTAATTCACTGCTGCTCTGGTGATCGTGATGGGCGTTCACCCCATTGACAGTTGGTGGCGCCAAATTCACTGCTGCTCTGTTGATTGTGATGGGCGTTCACCCCGTTGATAGAAATTGGCCCAAATTCTGTGCTCCTCTGTGCGAGCGTGCGTGCGTGCGTGCGTGCGTGCACGTGCGTGCGTGCGTGTACGTGCGTGCGTGCGTGTACGTGCGTCGTGTGTGCGTGCGTGCGTGCGTGCGGTTGGCCCAAATTCTGTGCTCCTCTGTGCGAGCGTGCGTGCGTGCGTGCGTGCGTGCGTGCGTGCGTGCGTGCGTGCGAGCGAGCGTGGGTGCGTGCGTGCGTCCGTGCGTGTGTGCGTGCGTGCGTGTACGTATGTTTCGACATAAGCCTGTGCGTGCGTGCATGCATGTATATATATCCATATATATGTAGATATGTATATATCACATACAGTGCTCGTGACGTCTAGGCGAGTCATTTGATATGCAATTCATCAATGCGCAGTTTATTTTCCATTTTCCAATTACGCAAGATACAATGTTCCACACTTACAGTATTTTCAAAAAGCAGTTGGGGCTTTCACCCACTCCCAGAAGGGAGGCACTTGGCTTGGCCCAGCTAGTTGAGCGTTGCCGCTTTTAGCAGTGACCTGCTGCCGAAAGGTGTCAACTGACCACGCAACATCACCCATGTGGGTGAAATTGAGTAGCCAGTTGGCAGCGGAATTTGCATAATTTGCATAATTTTCATTTGCATAATTATGCGGGAGCATGTGCAAATGACTCGTGACGTCGAGGCGAGTCTTTTGATATGCAATTCATCCATGTGCAATTCGTTTGGTAGTGTTAATCTGTGCTGCAAACTTTGAAAATGCGCCATAACTACGGTATGAATTTGCATATCAAAAATCGACCTTGCCCATGACCATCTCGAGGTCGCGAGGATTCGATCGAGCCATCGCGCGTGCACGTACGTCAAGCCGTTCGCGAGTTTACTCGAAACATACATACATACCCACATACACGTGCGCGCGGCGCATTTGTAAGTAGACTAGAGGCGCGCGCGGCCTTCGGCCGCCATGTGTACATTAAGGAATAAAGCAACTGATTTAGCATATGATGGTCGGCATGATCATGCTGTGCAAGCAGGTGCGTGATGGGCGTTCACACCATTGACAGTCGGTGGCACCAAATTCACTGCTGCTCTGTTGATCGTGACGGGTGTTCACCCCGTTGACAGTTGGTGGCGCCAAATCCACTGCTGCTCTGTTGATCGTGATGGGCATTCACCCTGTTGACAGTTGGTGGCGCCAAATTCACTGCTCCTCTGTTGATCATGATGGGCATTCACCCTGTTGACGGTTGGTGGCGCCAAATTCACTGCTCCTCTGTTGATCATGATGGGCATTCACCCTGTTGACGGTTGGTGGCGCCAAATTCACTGCTCCTCTGTTGATCATGATGGGCATTCACCCTGTTGACAGTTGGTGGCGCCAAATTCACTGCTCCTCTGTTGATCATGATGGGCATTCACCCTGTTGACGGTTGGTGGCGCCAAATTCACTGCTCCTCTGTTGATCATGATGGGCATTCACCCTGTTGACAGTTGGTGGCGCCAAATTCACTGCTCCTCTGTTGATCATGATGGGCATTCACCCTGTTGACGGTTGGTGGCGCCAAATTCACTGCTCCTCTGTTGATCATGATGGGCGTTCACCCCATTGACAGTTGGTGGCGCCAAATTCACTGCTGCTGTGTTGATCGTGATGGGCATTCATCCCGTTGACAGAAATTGGCCCAAATTCTGTGCTCCTCTGTGCGAGCATGTGTGCGTGCGTGCGTGCGTGCGTGCGTGCGTGCACGTGCGTGCGTGTGTGCGTGTACGTGCGTGCGTGCATGTACGTGCGTGCGTGCGTGTTCGTGCGTCGTGTGTGCGTGCGTGCGTGCATGTACGTATGTGCGTGCGTGCATGTTGACAGTTGACAGTTGGTAGTGCCAAATTCACTGCTGCTCTGTTGATCGTGATGGGCGTTCACCCCATTGACAGTTTCTGGTGCCAAATTCACTGCTGCTCTGTTGATCGTGATGGGCGTTCACCCCGTTGACAGTTGCAAATTTACTGCTGCTCTGTTAATCGCGATGGGCATTCACCCCGTTGACAGAAATTGGCCCAAATTATGTGCTCCTCTGTGCGAGCGTGTGTGCGTGCGTGCGTGCGTGCGTGCGAGCGTGCGTGCATCCGTGCGTGCACGTGCGTACGTGCGTCGCGCGTACGTGCGTGCGTGTACGTATGTTTCGACATAAGCCTGTGCGTGGGTGCATGCATGTATATATATATATATATATCCATATATCCATATATATATATATATATATATATCGTGAGTGCATGCGTGCGTGCCAATGCGCGCGCGCGTGCGTGCGTGCGTGCCAATGCGCGCGCTCGTGCGTGCGTGCTTGCATGCGTGCGTTGCCAGACATACAGTGCTTGTGACGTCTAGCCGAGTCGTTTGACATGCAATTCAGCAATGCGCAGTTTATTTTCCATTTTCCAATTACGCAAGATATATTGTTCACATTTACAGTATTTTTTTTCAAAAAGCAGTTGGGGCTTTCACCAACTCCCTGAAGGGAGGCGCTTGGCCCAGCTAGCCGCTTTTAGCAGTGACCTGCTGCCAAAAGGTGTCAACTGACCACGCAACATCACCCATGTGGGTGAAATTGCGAAATTTTGAATTGGCATAATTTGCATAATTTGCATTTGCATAATTATGTGGGAGCATGTGCAAATGACTCGTGGCATAGAGGCGAGTCTTTTGATATGCAATTCATCCATGTGCAATTCGTTTGGTAGTGTTAATCTGTGCTGCAAACTTAAAAAATGCGCCATAACTACGGTATAAATTTGCATATCAAAAATCGACCTTGCCCATGACCATCTCGGGGTCGCGAGCATTCGATCGAGCCATCGCGCGTCCACGTACGTCAAGCGGTTCGCGAGTTTACTCGAAACATACATACACACACACATACACGTGCACGCGGCGCATTTGTAAATATAGATTGGCCTGGTGGCCCGGTGCTGCGTCGGCTCAAACTAGAATTTGTTTACCTCCCAGACGACGTGCGGCTCGTCGGCGCCTTGCTTGAGCACGACCTCGATGCCGGCGCCGTGGTACAGCCTTCGGACCAGCGTCCCATATTCGAGCGGAATCTTCTTGCTGAGCACCCGTCCAGTGCCCATGACAGGTCTGGTGCCACTCGACAGACCGACACCAGCGACAACGACCAGCAACAGCAACTGCATCAGTCCCATCATGATCTCTCTCTCTCTCCCTCTCTCTCTCTCGCTCTGAGAATTTTGTCGGCTAAGTGAAATGTTGAAGAAACTGATTACCGACACGTCGCGTCGCACTTTTATGGAGCTTTGTGGTGCCGCGTCGGTGGAGGACGAGATTGAAAGAACTGCACTGAGAGGCGGATGCGTTTCCTGTCACACCATGCGGCTCAATCAATTCCTCACTGATTTCAAAACATTCGACCTGCATTTGTCTTGGAACCGGAACCGCTTAAGGAAATGCTGGGCAAACAATCGCAGTTGTTTGTTGATTTTGATTTCAATAGGCGGCCTCACGCAGTTTATTCTACCGGTGCAATTCTAAGTTAATTCTAGGAGCAATTTCTAGGTGCAATTCTAGGCTGTCCCAAATCATGGAGTCGGGTAGAAGAGAGAGACAATTGAAAGCATGTGAAGCTCATGGATGTCTATTGACTTGATTGATTGAAGCAGAGCGGTAGATTGGATATGCTCAGCTGTGCATAGCGTTAGCAAAAGTTGCAGAAAAGCCATTTGCCGACGCGCTAGTCCCCATCCATACCCATCGGTATTCAACATACCCATCTACTGTCGTTCGTTCGACTCGTTGAGTTTATCGATCGTGCTACACGATGGACAAACCGTCGATCAGGTGCTACGAATTGATTTTACTGCACAGATACAGTACTGGCTCACCGTAAACCATCCAATGCGGCTCTCCCCATACAATAGTTCCCAAGCTAGGGCGGTTGCAAGTATCCAGTCCTTACTTACAGGTACTGTTGTGTTGCCGAGTGGACTATAGGTACACTATAGTATACAGACCGCTGCTGATTTACCATAAATTCTCCAATAGTGCCCCCTGCTAGCCAAATTTTGAAACAATTATTCCCATGGTTCAAACTGTTCCAAAGTTTGGCTAGCAGGTGCATTGTTGGGCACGATTGGAGGAGAGGGGAGGCAGTCCAATTCCGGCTTTCAATTTTTCAATTTCGAACCCAAAAATGGGTCAAAGATGGTAGGCACAATGAGATCCATCTGTGCGAAAGTGAGGCTGACAGAGCGACCTTTACATACTATGAACAATGAACGACGTCTTTACCATGAACGAACGCCAATACGCTGTGCATTCAATGCTGAAAATGGTGAAAACATGTTGCTAGTAAAAAGTCACACAAAACATGCAAAAAAACTTACTGCAAGGGCTTCACAAATCACAATACCACCAATTTCTAACAATGAACGACGTCTTTACCATGAACGAACGCCAATACGCTGTGCATTCAATGCTGAAATTGGTGAAAACATGTTGCTAGTAAAAAGTCACACAAAACATGCAAAAAAACTTACTGCAAGGGCTTCACAAATCACAATACCACCAATTTCTACAGTCTCCTGCAAAATTTGACAAAATTTGCCCACTTCAAATATAAAAGAAGGCGCTGGAATCGTTTTACAATTCATTGACAAATATGTATGCTCACACCTATGGGCATACAGTTGCACTTGCAGATGCGCGCAGCTCATCTCCACCTTGGTTCTGGCACTGGGCGTCAGTGTGGCTGCGAAGGAGAAGGCACTGGCCACCCCCTGCGCCATCAACATGAAGAAGTTCGAGTACAGCAAGTCGGTCGCGCGACTCGATCGACTCGCGGATGAACGCCAGCGCCGGACGACTGAATTTGACGAAGAACAACGCCTCGGTGCGGACTGCCTCGCGGCGGCGACAGCGGAGAGGAAGCAGAAAGACGCCAAGAAGGCAGAGGAGCTCTTCAAACGGCTCGAGAAGGCGACTGAAAGCCGGCTTCAGAAAGGCGTTTGGAAAGTGGACAGAAAGATCAAGAGCAAGGCCAGGCAGATTGTCAAGCGCTACGGTCGCACGTTCAGACGAGCCAGCAAGGTGCACCACACCATGAAGCGGCTCTGCATTGGCACACCAGCACCCACAAAGCTGCTGCAAGCTGGTGAAGCCCCTGAGGATCTGCCAGTAGATCAAGAGTGCACGCCTTACAAAAAAGTGTCCAAGCACATCAAGCAGATCAAGGAGAGACACTACATGTTCATCTTGGAGGAACTGGAAGTGCTAAAGAACGCTCTGAAAGGCCTCAAGTTGAAGCGTGATGCTGCCCTCAAGGATGAGCGCGCCATCCTGGATGCTAAGAATGCAGAACAGATGGCAGAGACACATTGCAGGGTCGAAAAACAACAAAAGAAGGGTGAGGTGCATATCCAGAAACTCACAGAGGACTATGAAAAGAAAAAAGAGCGCGATGTGCAGAAGCATCAAAGGTTTCTGGACCACAACAAGGAGCAATATGACGTCGCCTACCAGAGCGCACACGACTGCTACGTCAAGCTTGTGGCAGCCGGTGTGGATGATGGAGTAGCACCACCACTACCAATGCCACCTACTGAACAGGAGCCCGAGCCAGTGGAGCCTGTGCTGGAAGAGACCGAGCCAGTGGACCCTGCACTGGAAGAGATCAAGCTGCTAGTGGACCCTGCGCTGGAAGAGACCAAGCCAGTGGACCCTGCGCTGGAAGAGACCAAGCCAGTGGACCCTGCGCTGGAAGAGACCAAGCCAGTGGACCCTGCGCTGGAAGAGACCAAGCCAGTGGACCCTGCTCTAAAGGAGACCAAGCCAGTGGACCCTGCACTTGAAGAGATCAAGCTGCCAGTGGAAGAGACCAAGCCAGTGGACCCTGTGCTGGAAGAGACCAAGCCAGTGGACCCTGCGCTAGAAGAGACCAAGCCAGTGGACCCTGTGCTGAAAGAGACCAAGCCAGTGGACCCTGCGTTGGAAGAGACCAAGCCAGTGGACCCTGCACTGGAAGAGGCCAAGCAAGTGGACCCTGTGCTCGAAGAGATCGAGCTGCCAGTGGACCTTTCATGGGAAGAGATCGACCCTGCATGGGAAGAGATCGAGCAGCCAGTGGACCCTGCATGGGAAGAGATCGAGCCACCAGTGGACCCTGCACTGGAAGAGACCAAGCCAGTGGACCCTGCGCTGGAAGAGACCAAGCCAGTGGACCCTGAGCTGAAAGAGACTAAGCCAGTGGACCCTGCGCTAGAAGAGACCAAGCCAGTGGACCCTGCGCTGGAAGAGACCAAGCCAGTGGACCCTGCGCTGGAAGAGACCAAGCCAGTGGACCCTGCGCTGGAAGAGACCAAGGCAGTGGGCCCTGCACTGGAAGACATTGAGTCAGTGGACACGGTGCTTGGGGACATCGAGCTGCCAGTGGACCCTGCATGGGAAGAGATCAACCCTGAAGGAAAAGAGATCGAGCCACCAGTGGACCCTGTGCTGGGAGAGACCAAGCCAGTGAACACTGTGCTGGAAGAGATCGAGCCACCAGTGGACCTTTCATGGGAAGAGATCGACCCTGCGTGGGAAGAGATCGAGCAGCCAGTGGACCCTTCCTGGGAAGAGATCGAGCCACCAGTAGACCCTGTGCTGGAAGAGACCAAGCCAGTGAACACTGTGCTGGAAGAGATCGAGCACCAGTGGACGTTGCATGGGAAGAGATCGACCCTGTGTGGGAAGAGATCGAGCAGCCAGTGGACCCTTCCTGGGAAGAGATCGAGCTGCCAGTGGACCCTGCACTGGAAGAGACCAAGCCAGTGGACACTGCGCTGAAAGAGATCGAGTCGCCAGTGGACCTTGCATGGGAAGAGATCGACCCTGCGTGGGAAGAGATTGAGCAGCCAGTGGACCCTGTGTGGGAAGAGATCGAGCCGCCAGTGGACCCTGTGCTGGAAGAGGCAACTAAAGTGGGACAACAGCTTGAATTGCCTAAATGCTTGGAGATTTGAAGCTTGATGACGGTTTATGTTAAGGCGAGTGGAAAGACATTAGGAGTGACTTTGCATATAATTCTGCATTATGGGGGGATGACTGCAAACTTTGACGAACTCCAACATTTCTACCTTACTGTGCAAAAAAAACAAGCAATGCAATAAAACCAACCAGAAAATGCTCCTCTGCAGCAACAGCATGCTTACATCAGTATTGAAACAGGTGTTTCTTTTTATCTAGAAATGTTTATTCATCTGTTTATTCATCTGTTTATTCATCTAGAAATTTTTTTTTAAGAATAGCGACCTTAAAAACAAGTATGTAACAAATTTTTGTAAAAAATTTGTACAAATTTTTGTAAAAAACTTGACGTAATTTGATGTAAAAAATTTATGTAATAAAAAGTATATTTTTCAGATTAAAATATCGTTCAGACCATGCAATGTGCCACATTCCTCTACGCCAAGTTTCAGTCGAATCTGTGGAGGGAATGATCTTTAATTCATCTGTGCATCAAATCATTGATTTTCAAAGTGCACAATGTCTACCGTGATGCTTTTGGCAAACCTATCTGCGTCATCACAACAAAAATTTAAGCACAACTGGGCGTCGAAATGGTAGAACGCGTTTTATGCATCATTTTCAGTAGTTGGGCCATGGAGGGGCTTTTGACTGGCCACCAAGATCGCATGACCTGACATCAGTCGATTTTTCTGTGTCAAGGATTTTCAAAGGAACTGTAAATTCCCAGAGCTGCTTGAATGTCCCAAAGATAAAAGAATCAGTGGAAAATGCCTTCTGACAAAATGAATAAAAAATTATTCGTTCAACAGATTTGACTGAACCTTTGAACACATCTAAGGTAAGGCTTGCGCCACAACATAGTAAAATTCCGAAAAGATTGGTCAACGGAAGAACAAGTGGCGAGCAGTCAAAGTTGGACGTTGCACATTGGGCCACCCTGTATAAGGTGCGATTGCGCACGGACGTGATCGATGCTACCCCACGACAGAACGATGTTGTTACATGCCGGGAAAAGTTCAGTTAAAGAATGGTTGGATGGATGGAACGCACATGTTGCATGCACGCACACCTCATCAAGAAAATTGGGGTTCACTCATTGCACTGTTCCGTCAACACAAGCATTCACTGATTGGGAGCGCAGTAGATAAAGTAAAAGAGGGGGGGGGTGTTGAATTGAATCATCCTAAAGGTGTTGTAGTAGAGCTCAATGCATCAATTGTAGAGCTTCCTGCCATTCAGGCTCTCTTTCTTCTTCTTCTCAGTTGTATTTCGATATTTGGTAGACGCGGTCCGCGTACTCATTCAAATCGGCATTGACCGCAGGAGTGCCGTGGTAGCCGACCCTTCCCTTTGGCTTCTCCTTGCAATTGCTGTAGTATTTGATGAGCGCATGCGCACGCGCGCACTTTGCGTTCCAGGGTCAACAATGAAACCTCGGTAGGCGGACTTTGAGCGACTTCTCAACGTTGGCGCGGATTTCGACGTCGGCGAGGGGCAGTGGCAGAGAGGCTTCGGTTGCCCGCAGTTCGGTCGCGTCCAGCACGAACTTGGCGTGCGTTGGAATGTCGCGCACCATCACCATGCCCAGATTCTCGGTCTCGCCCCGTAGTCGCAGCGCCCCTTGGAACGCGTTCACCTGCACGTCGGCCGCTTGGACGTTGAGGGAGATCGTCGCGTGCGCAAGGCCTGAACGACACGGCGGCATCTGAGAGTGCGCCGCACCCTGTCGCCGCCTGTACTGCTTTGTCCCTACTACAACTAAGTGAAAAATCCAATGTTATTGTCATTGTGTCGCACATCATTCGCCAGGACACGGTGAGGAGGAGACCAATACACAGGACCAGTACTGGTCTCCAAGCAATGGTTATCGAGTACGGATTCGCAGCTCACGACTCTTGGCGACGACAAAGAGTTTGTCCAACTCCCAGGTGTCCTCGCTCGTCACGGCGCCGCCAAGAGGCTGCTGCCAGATGTACTCGATGGAACGCGTCGTGATGACGAGCCGATTCACGCACGTCTCTCCTGGCAGGCACAACAGGTAGACCCCCGAATAGCGCGTCTGGAATGCGCAACCGCCTCGCTGTGCCCGCCTCCGCGTGCCGCTGTCGCTGCACACACCAACCAGCCTCCTGTCCGAGCGATGCTCCGTGATTCTTGTCGCGCTCTTGCCCACCTCGACGATGGGTCCTTTGAGCAGCTTCGCCCAGCCTTCGTCCACCTGATTTCAGAGCGAGTAGTAGATACATATTTCAAAAAGCGGTTGGGGCTTTCACCCACTCCACGAAGGGAGGCACCTGGCCCAGCTGGTTGAGCGTTTCCGCTTTTACCAGTGTGCCTGCTGCCGTCAGGTGTCAACTGACCACACAACATCACCCATGTGGGTGAAATTGTGCAGCCAGCAGGCAGCATATACCGTAAATCCTCCAATAGTGCCCACGGGGCACTATTTTTTCAACCTCTCCTTACCCGGGGGCACTATTGGAGAGGGGGGCACTATTGGAGGGGGGGCTTCTATTATTTCAACCTAAAAATTTTGAATGGTAATGCTAGTTTCGCTGTCAAAATTGCCGATTTTTCGGTGATTTTGATCACTTTTGCCACATTTAATGGTTGATTTACCGTTAATAGTTGCTGAAACGTACCATTATTGGTTAGCAGTAGTGTGTATGGCCCAGACCCAGTTTGCGGCCCCATCCCTCGTCGATTTTTGTAGACTGTGGTAACCATCGCGTGGTTTCCACTGTCTACGAAGCGGTGAGCTGCGCCAGGCGACTGCTGATGTACTTTTCCGCAGGGTCGTGTCGGTCGTGTCGGTGGCACGATTTTGCGGTATCCACGATCTGGATAGTACCGACACGACCGACACGACCCTGAGGAAAAGTACATCTGGCGCAACTCGCCGCTTCGTGGACAGTGGAAACCACGTCGTAGATTGTACTATCCAGATCGTGGATACCGCAAAATCGTGCCACCGACACGACCGACACGACCCTGCGGAAAAGTACATCTGGCGCAGCTCGCCGCTTCGTGGACAGTGGAAACCACGTCGTAGACTGTACTATCCAGATCGTGGATACCGCAAAATCGTGCCACCGACACGACCGACACGACCCTGCGGAAAAGTACATCTGGCGCAGCTCGCCGCTTCATGGACAGTGGAAACCACGTCGTAGACTGTACTATCCAGATCCTGGATACCGCAAAATCGTGCCACCGACATGACCGACACGACCCTGCGGAAAAGTACATCTGGCGCAGCTCGCCGCTTCGTGGACAGTGGAAACCACGTCGTAGACTGCACTATCCAGATCGTGGATACCGCAAAATCGTGCCACCGACACGACCGACACGACCCTGTGGAAAAGTACATCTGGCGCAGCTCGCCGCTTCGTGGACAGTGGAAACCACGTCATAGACTGTACTATCCAGATCGTGGATACCGCAAAATCGTGCCACCGACACGACCGACACGACCCTGTGGAAAAGTACATCTGGCGCAGCTCGCCGCTTCGTGGACAGTGGAAACCACGTCGTAGAGTGTACTATCCAGATCGTGGATACCGCAAAATCGTGCCACCGACACGACCGACACGACCCTGTGGAAAAGTACATCTGGCGCAGCTCGGCGCTTCGTGGACAGTGGAAACCACGTCGTAGACTGTACTATCCAGATCGTGGATACCGCAAAATCGTGCCACCGACACGACCGACACGACCCTGCGGAAAAGTACATCTGGCGCAGCTCGCCGCTTCGTGGACAGTGGAAACCACGTCGTTGACTGTACTATCCAGATCGTGGATACCGCAAAATCGAGCCACCGACACGACCGACACGACCCTTTGGAAGTGGACATCTGGCGCAGCTCGCTGCTTCGTGGACAGTGGAAACCACGTCGTAGACTGTACTATCCAGATCGTGGATACCGCTAAATCGTGCCACCGACACAACCGACACGACCCTGCGGAAAAGTACATCTGGCGCAGCTCGGCGCTTCGTGGACAGTGGAAACCACGTCGTAGATTGTACTATCCAGATCGTGGATACCGCAAAATCGTGCCACCGACACGACCGACACGACCCTGTGGAAAAGTACATCTGGCGCAGCTCGGCGCTTCGTGGACAGTGGAAACCACGTCGTAGACTGTACTATCCAGATCGTGGATACCGCAAAATCGTGCCACCGACACGACCGACACGACCCTGCGGAAAAGTACATCTGGCGCAGCTCGCCGCTTCGTGGACAGTGGAAACCACGTCGTTGACTGTACTATCCAGATCGTGGATACCGCAAAATCGTGCCACCGACACGACCGACACGACCCTTTGGAAAAGTACATCTGGCGCAGCTCGCTGCTTCGTGGACAGTGGAAACCACGTCGTAGACTGTACTATCCAGATCGTGGATACCGCTAAATCGTGCCACCGACACAACCGACACGACCCTGCGGAAAAGTACATCTGGCGCAGCTCGGCGCTTCGTGGACAGTGGAAACCACGTCGTAGACTGTACTATCCAGATCGTGGATACCGCAAAATCGTGCCACCGACACGACCGACACGACCCTGCGGAAAAGTACATCGGCAGTCGCCTGGCGCAGCTCAGCGCTTCGTAGACAGTGGAAACCACGTTGTAGACTGTACTATCCACATCGTAGATACCGCAAAATCGTGCCACCGACACGACCGACACGACCCTGCAGAAAAGTACATCTGGCGCAGCTCGCCGCTTCGTGGACAGTGGAAACCACGTCGTAGACTGTACTATCCAGATCGTGGATACCGCAAAATCGTGCCACTGACACGACCGACACGACCCTGTGGAAAAGTACATCTGGCACAGCTCGCCGCTTCGTGGACAGTGGAAACCACGTCGTAGACTGTACTATCCAGATCGTGGACACCGCAAAATCGTGCCACCGACACGACCGACACGACCCTGTGGAAAAGTACATCTGGCGCAGCTCGCCGCTTCGTGGACAGTGGAAACCACGTCATAGATTGTACTATCCAGATCGTGGATACCGCAAAATCGTGCCACCGACACGACCGACACGACCCTGCGGAAAAGTACATCGGCAGTCGCCGAGTGCTGTTAAATGTTGATGTTTTCACAATTTTCAGAAGACACTTTTGATTTGATCGATACCATAGTCGATTTCTATCGATACCGTAGGCCATGAATATTCTTATGGGGCCACATGGGGCCGCAAACGACTCCTGAGTCGTGTGTATACACGATGTAAATGTACCTACCACTATATTTTTGCCCATAAAAGGCACATGGCACAACATACCCCTTACCCCCGGGGGCACTATTGGAGGGGGGCTCTATTATTTCAACCTTGCCATACCCGGGGGCACTATTGGAGGGGGAGGCACTATTGGAGGGGGGGCTTCTATTGGAGGATTTACGGTAGCTCAGTGGTGCGGCTTCGTATGGGCACTACTGGGCTTTCAACGCCCAAACACAGTCGCTGAGCCCTTAGGCAGGGGATTGACGTTCTCATTGCCCAGGCGACGAGGAGGCCCAATCACTTGCCGTGCCGTAGAGCCCCTACCTAAGCGCTTCGCGGCGATGTGATACATTGTTTGGGTCGGCCTAATGTGTTGCGTCGGCTTTGTCAAGTGGTTGTTTTTTAACGCTGTTTTACCTCCCAAACGACGTGCTGCTCGTCGTCGCCGCGCTTGAGGACGACTTCGATGCTGGCGTCATGGTGCAGCTGTCGGATCAGCGCCCCACTGGCGTGCGAAATCTTCCTGCTCAGCATCCGCCCAGTGCCCACGGCAAAGCTGGTGCGGCTCGAAACGCCGACGACCCCAGCGACTGCCACCAGCAACAGCAACTGCACGAGACCTACCATGATCTCTCTCTCCCTCTGCGCTGTGAGAATTTTGTCCGCCTGTGAACGGTTGAAACTGACAAGCTAACACGCCGCGTCGCACTTTTATGGAGCTTAGTGGCGCCCACGTCGGTTTCGAGCTTCGCCTCGACACCTACAGTGGACGTGCGTTTGTATTTGCCAGAAGGCTGCGAACTTTTTGCCTCGACTTGTACGATAAGCGTACATGACTGGGTGAACATTTGGAGTCAAGAGTGTCCACGTTTCTTTATTTTTTGAGTTGTTACGGTTACTCGAGCTGATAACTCGTGCTATGCAACGCCCATAATCCCTCACGCTTTTCTAGTCCTCCCGCCTACGTACACTGCGCACTAGCAATGCACAAAAAAGAGACCGAATGCTAATACAGTTGCACTAAAATTGTGAAATAGACGCTAAAAGGATTAAGAAAGCTTCGATAAAATAATGAAGGTGTTCATCATACATTACCTACCCGTACGAGTGTAGGAGGCATGACTAGTCAGTAGTCACTACAACTCAATGCGTCTGCTGCAAACACTATTGGATCCAGAGTGGGATATGGGGGCCTCCTTCTCTGTCAACTGGGAGGGAAGGTGGCGGGGCACAGCCGAGGGAAAAAGATAGAAAGAAGGACGAGCACAGGGGCGAAGCGAACAGACTTTGATCTGTTTCCCTTAGATTAACTCACGCATACATATGCGCAACGCCGCCAATCGTGGGCCGCGTTCTGTGCGAAGGTCGAAAGCGGCCGTCCTATCGCCCGCGTTGCGAAAATTCTAGACGCTGGGCAGGGCCAGCTGCCTACATTAGGCATCCTCAAAAAGCCAGACAACAGCTACCGGTACACTGCCACGAGAGGAGAGACTCTGCAGTTCCTGCTCTCTGTCCACTTCCCCGGGGGCTGAAACCAAGAGTCATGCTCTGGCTCTACACCGCGATCATCCGACCCGTGCTGGGACACGGTGTTGTTGTCTGGTGGCCTCGTTCGCTTCAAGTGACGACCCAACGCCAGCTGGCACGACTACAGCGCTTGGCGCTGCTTTGCACCACAGGCGCCCTTCGTGGCACCCCAACGGCGGCGATGGGCGCCATCCTGGCCCTACCCGCCCTCCACGACCACCTGCTGGGCGTGGCGTTGCAACTGGGCAACGCCTACGCCTCGGTAGCCGCTGGACGGAGCGCAAGCAAGAAAGGGCCTGCCCAACTGTTACTCCGGTTTCAGCCTGAGCTGCCGCTGCTGCAAATGCCAAGCGAGCTGACTGACATGCCGCCCTCCTTTCACTACACAGTTGCAATTCCAACAAGGCAGCAGTGGGAGAGAGCAGCCCCGAGCTCCTCGCCACTAGCTCCGACCCCACCGACATCCAATGCTATACTGACGGGTCCCGTCTAGGGATCCGCGGCACAGGCTCTGGATTTGTCACTGTCAACCGCAGCGACGTGCTGATGCGCTCTGGCGTGGTGCTCGACTCGTTCGCCACAGTGTTCCAGGCCGAATTGATGCTCGCGAGGCTGCTCGCGAGGCAGCCCTCCTGCTGCCCCAGCGCCAGGTCCCGACCCGCTCAATGACCTTCTACTTCGACAGCAGCTCAGCGCTGAAGGCGTTCACTGCACCCCGACTGATGTCCACCGTTGTGCGTGAGTGCCGTGACCGCTTGGACGCACTGGCACAGCGGTGCGCCGTTCACCTGACATGGATCACAGCTCACAGAGGGTTTCACTTCAACGAAATGGCCGACCAGACGGCGAAAGCTGCCGCCACACAAAGGTCTGCAACGCCTGCACCTGTGCTACCCGTGTCCTTGCAGAGGTTCAAGCGACGCCTGCAAGACTGAGTGAAGTCGCGACACGCAGCATCCTGGGCCTCCCAGCCTGATTGTCGGCAGACCCGGGACCTTTTCCCCACTGTCTGCCCTCGACTCAGTCGACGGCTGATTCAGCTGCCGCGGCGACGGCTTCATCTCCTTGTCGCTCTTCTCACAGGGCACGGTAAAGTGGCGCGCCATCTGCACCTCATGCGGCTGGCACCCTCTCCGCTCTGCTCCTACTGTCACACGGCTGAAGAGGACTCCTTTCACTTTTTAGCCGAGTGCCCCCACTGGGCGCGGCAGCGCCTCCGTTTTCTCGGAGCACCTGTACTTACCCTGAACGACCTCTGAAGGCTCAAGCCCATCACGCTTTTGCGCTTCGCTGAACGCACGAACAGATTTTGTCGAGATTAACCGCCCCTTGTTGGCACAAGGAGTAAACCATCAATTGATATTCTTGTCACTTTCTCCATTACTACCGCTGTACAATTCAATCTGCCAGTACTGCTGCGCCGAGTGCCCCCAACTAACCTATGTCCCGCTCAGATGTCTGACGCTGGCTAGAAAGACGGCGGCGACGAGCAGCAGGCGATGCAGGTGGACTCGACCGAGCCGACCAGCGGCGACAACATCGTCCCGGCGGCCTCTTCTACGCCCGTCCTGGGGACGGGGTCGAAGGGCAAGAAGACGGCCACAAGCGCAGGCTGCGCGACGTGAAAGAGCGGCAGCGAGAGCGGCCAATTCGGCCCTCTCGCCGCCCTCCGACACCACCGTGGTCTCTTCAGTCACCAAGACGGCACCGACGCGCAAGCGCCCTTGCCCAGCCGAGCAAGCTGCCGTGGGCGGCGTGGCCAAACGGCCCCCACAACCCACGCAGCGGGCGAAGCTGATCGGCATCGGCCTCGCGGACAAGCGCAAGCTCAACAAGGAGGCGGGGAAGATGGTGCTGGACTTCCTCCAGCAGCGCATCCTCGCCACTATGAAGGCCGACCGCAACGCGCCTCCGCTCATCTTCAATGAGTGGGGCCGCGTTGGACGCAGCGGAGCGCTCCTGCTGGCCCCCAAGGACGAGCGCACGATCAACTGGCTGCGCGAGACATTTGTCCCTGTGATCCCGCCCATACATGTAACCGGGTTTTTGAAGTGGGAGGGGGGTCTGAGAGACTTCTGGGGGGGGGGGGTCTGAGAGACTTCTGGGGGAAGAGGGACAAATCGGACTAATATTGCCTATTTCCCATAGATTTACACACTCATAACCGGAAAATGTTTGCCTGCGGCTCTGTAGTGTATGGACGACTGCGTTTGGACTAAGGTATTAACTCTATATTTTGGTTCAGCTCGCCCATCCAAAGTAGAGGTGCGCGTAAGGCACGTAAAGGGGGGCAAGGGATGCAAGCTGGCTGACCTAATGTGTCTGTTTCGCCCAATAAAATAATGCTCAGATGTAGGTTGGAAACAAAATTTTCGCCTGCGGCGCGCACTTTTGTGCATACTTTTGGCCACAACTCATGCTAAATTCTTTGAAATTCCAAGGAATGAGGCAGTTAACATTAAAAATTTTCGCCTGCGGTGCGATTTCGAAAATCTGAGCAAAAAGTCTCACTTGTTCTACTGAAAACAACCTAAAGAACCTCAAAAATGCAAAATGTGTGTTTTGTAGCGCCACTGCCGGTTCTAAGTGTTAAAAAAACATGCGAAAAAGTGGGCTGCGGCGCCAAACGCGAATATAGCTCTCCAATTGAAACTTAAGACTCGCTTTTTGTAAAAACCAACCAGAGGGTGGCACAATCCCCGAATTTTTTTTTGATTTTTTTGAAAAAAAATGTTTCTAGACGGGAATTGTATAAATCCGATATCAACTCGAAATTTCGATTTTTACACCGCAACTTTTTTTATGGGCAAAAAACGTTTTTTTGACTCAAAATTTTTGGTACTTCTGTTTTTGGCCCGTAACTTGCGATTTAGAGCTCGAAACTAAAATTTAAAGGCAGATTCGGAATTCTCGTGAAATTGCGCGTCTTTTTGGTCCAAAATGGCGCGGGTCAAATTTACTCACAAATACGAAAACACGCGTTGAAAATCTGGTTGATCACAAATTCGAGGTTTTTCGCTTGCGGTTCTCAAACCTTTGCGCACCACGAAACCCACTTCAGATGAAAGCCCGTTTCATTCTGCGTCGAATGAGCTATGAACGGTCAAATTTCGGGCACACGTCTAGATCGAAAATTGCACTTGAAGTTGTCGACTGAGCGACAAAAGTCGACTTGCTGGGAATCAAGTGTTGGGTATAGTTCTTTTTGGGCTCACTCCAGACTAAAGTCTTGCGTGGTCGCATACAGGGACAGAACGTCTGCAAATTCCCCGTGGTTGACCATACCACAAAATATGGTCCAAATTGGTGTACTGTAATGAAAGTGTCACATTGTGCATATTTCTCCACGTTGCCCTAGCAGCTTGTTTCACATGCCGTTTCTGCAAAACCGGTTTGCGCACCACAAAACACAGCTCAGATGAAAGCCCGTTTCATTCTGCGTCGAATGAGCCATAAACGATCAAAATTCGGGCACACGTCTAGATCGAAAATTGCACTTGAATTTGTCGACTGAGCGACAAAAAAGTCGACTTGCACGGAGTATATTGTACCATATACCCCACAGCCACTGGGAAGGGAAATTGCCACTGGGACAGACCATACCTGCCATGGGGAGGGGAGGGGGCTGGAGACGGTTCCCCATCCACTCATAAGCCACACACCCTCAACACCCCCACCCACCACTAACAATGTGATAACATGTGTGTTTCTGTGCGTTTTTCAGTGACATGACCATGAAACAGCAAAATCACGCTGCTTATACACATACCTGTAACCAGGTCAAGAAGAGTGCGGTGGGGGGGGGTGTAAATTTCCGAATTGTGGGGAGAGGGGGGTGGCTGGAGCAAGAAAGTTGGGGGTAGCTGGCCATTTTTTGAGTTACATATATTTGTATTTGTATTTGTATTTGTATTTCACCCAACACGTTACTATACAACTGTCGAGAGAAAATAGCGCTTGTCATGTAGGGACGCATCAACGCAACCAAAAAGCAGAAAGCACAGTTCACCAAGTATCGGCGATGCGCAAACACATGAGGCACACGTACACGCGAAGTATTCGGACACGTGACAGACGTACGTACACACGAATTAGGCTTACACGCCAAGCACCATAATGCGATCTGTACACGCTCGAGGGACGGCGATCGGTCGTACGAATTGACGCGTGTGTACGCGACGCTGATGCACTGTAGTACGTTGTGCATAGTCATTAGACTGACTGAGACTGGCTGATCGTTACGTGGGATGGGGCAGGAAAGACGCCAAAGGTTATGGCGATTTACAAACCTACCGTCAGAAAATTAGAGAGGTTTTCTTTAGAAAGTCGGTTTCTGAAAGAGAGCAGGGATGGGGCGGAGACTGTGTTAGCGGAGAGTCCGTTCCAAGCAGCGACGACGCGCACTGCGAAGAAGTGCTGCCGGTGTCCCATGAAAATTTGCACCCCCAAAATCTTTCCCCCCCGGGAAAAATTTCATATGATAAAACTCCCCCCCGGGAAAATTTTCATATGAAAATGTGCCCCCCTCGCCGTGAAAATGTTCACCCCATTATGAAGATTCTCCCCCCCCCCCCCACTTATCGAAATTTGCCTGTGCGCTTATCGTCAAAGCCATGTGTACGTGGTCACACTGCGCTCTCCTACCTACCTGCACTACAACACACACGGATCTTGGAGACGGGCATACACTAATCTAAACACGACTGAAACCGCCCCCTCTCCATCCGCCCTCCCCCACTCCATACAAACCCAACGGCCGAGGTTGTTCGCCATGTGAAATCTGCCCAAAAAGCGACATCTGATTTGGAGCGCCATAACTCTCGGAATCCTCAACCGAATTCGACGATTCTTTTTTCATACAAAATCCCAAAGTCTTGAGCATAAGCGTTCCAAATTTCATAACAATCCGAAAAAAGAAACGAAAGTTATTCAAAAAAGAAATGTGATAATTTAAAAAAAAACACCCTGTACATATCATCGTTGCGACAGAGTCCACAATATCTCAGCAAGTGGGTCGAGGCAAATCGAGGCGATCCTTGACAAATCTGCTGCGACTATTGCCAAGTTTGTCATCGGACACGGACCTTCTCGGTGGCACCGAGATTGCCGAGCTGCATCACAATCACTACTGCACAGACCGGATTCGAGGTCAGCTCATCCGCTCATTTGAGCTCGGCACAACAGTGTCTTTCGACAAGGAGCGCATCAAAAACCGCCGACTGCGAGAATGTGAAGTCCAACTGTATCTGTTCTACATTGCAGTTGTCTCATACTTATCTTTATCACTCCAGACAATTTGCGACTTGCTAAGGTGTAGCTGTTGTATATAGGTGTGGCGTTGGGTGGACAAAGACGGATTCCGATGCGTACATAAAGATATCCACCATTCATTCTGGGGGAGGAAAATTTTCATAATGGGGGGAAAATCTACATGGCTTGGGGTGACAATTTTCATATGAAAATTTTCCCGGCGGGAGAATTTTCATGGGGGGAAAATTTTCATGTGACACCGGCAGAGAGTGCGCTGCGGAGGGTGCCGCAATTTGAACGAATGACCACGCGTTCGTGATGAGTTTGGGGCAAATTCAAAGAAAGAAGAAGAAGAAGAAGAAGAAGAAGAAGAAGAAGAAGAAGAAGAAGAAGAAGAAGAAGAAGAAGAAGAAGAAGAAGAAGAAGAAGAAGAAGAAGAAGAAGAAAGAAATATAATGGTTCTTTTTGGTCAAAAATGGGTATAAATAGGGTGTAAACAGTGCTATTTAGCTGTTTACACCAACACCAACACTTACTCACTTTTATTGTCTTAGACAGGATGAAAATCCCTTGGGAAAATTCCAGGTGGGTGTCATAATATAGTGGGGGGAGGGTGACCCCCAGTTACAGGTATGCTTAGACATGACGCATGCGTTTATCAAAGAGCACCTACATTACGCGCTATTTTGGTGGAACATTTCCAATTCTGGACATATATCCATCCTCCTTTTTGTCTCTTATTCCTCCCCACATACAATCGATATGCCCCATACCTGTAACTTGGGGCGGGCACTATTTTTCCAACACCCCCCCCCCAAGATCCCCCAGAAATTTTCCCAAGGAATTTTCACTCTGTATGAAACAATACAAGTGAGTAAATATTTGTTTTTTAGTGTTGTTCAGTGTTATATGACCATAAAACAGCCAAATAAAAATACCACTATTTAGACCCTATTTTGTTTTTAGTACACCGAGTATTTACCAAGTACCAGTATAATTCAAAAAAATGGGTGGCTATCATAATAAGTGCCCCGGTTAGAGGCCATCCGTAGGTATAGGCGCTCACCCTATGGCAAGCGCCTTCCCATCATAATTACCAGCCCCCTCCCTCTCAATTTGCACCACAACGTGTAGTCTGAGGTGATTCCACGCAGAACTATAGACACTTCTAGATTCCCAGTAAGTCGACTTTTGTCGCTCAGTCGACTTTTGTCGCTCAGACAGACACAACTTCAAGTGCAATTTTCGATCTAGACGTGTGCCCGAAATTTGACCGTTCATAGCCCATTCGACGCAGAATGAAACGGGCTTTCATCTGAACTGGGTCTCGTGGTGCGCAAACCGGTTTTGCAGAAACCGCAAGCGAAAAACCTCGAATTTGTGATCCAACCAGATTTTCAACGCGTGTTTTCGTATTTGTGCGTAAATTTGACCCGCGCCATTTTGGACCAAAAAGACGCGCAATTTCACGAGAATTCCGAATCTGCCTTTAAATTTTAGTTTCGAGCTCTAAATCGCAAGTTACGGGCCAAAAACAGAAGTACCAAAAATTTTGAGTCAAAAAAACGTTTTTTGCCCATAAAAAAAGTTGCGGTGTAAAAATCGAAATTTCGAGTTGATCATCGGACTCCCCATACAATTCCCGTCTAGAAACATTTTTTTTCAAAAAAATCAAAAAAAAATTCGGGGATTGTGCCACCCTCTGGTTGGACTAGGTTGGTTTTTACAAAAAGCGAGTCTTAAGCCCAAAAAAAATTTTGAGCTTGCCCCCCCCCCCCTGTCAGAAAATCCTGGGTCCGCCAGTGCCTGGGGACCCATGAGAGGGACCCCACTATTGGAGGTGGGGCACTATTGGAGAAATTGCAAAAATGTATGTAGGATACCTATGCGCAAAGTATCATTTGCATTTCGGAGCGATTGCGCACGAACGCGATCGATGATACCCAATGACAGAACAGTGTCGTTACATGGAAGAAATATGGAAGAGTCGGGAAAAGTTCAGTTAAAGAACGTTCGCCATGGATGAAGATAGCTTATTAAAGAAAATTTTGCAGGTGGCTGCAAAAAAAGGAGAATATGTGACGCTCCTTTAGGCCCAGTTCGAAAAAACGCGGTATTAAAAGTAGCCACTTCATCAGATGATCAACTTCAGTTTGGACAAACCGTGTATAATCGAACCAAGCGCAGCAACACGTCACATATTCGGCGTTTGTTGTGCTCGCTTGGATCACTGGAAAGGCAGTCCAGGCTGCATTAGGACCGAGGCCTTTCATTCCTTGGACTCAGAGACGAGAGCGGGCCTTGTCCTTGACTGGACGTCTACAGATGGCAGTTCCGTCCGTCCATAGGCACAGGCTAACAGAAGCGGAACAAAGATGAACGAGAATCGAAGATTGAATGTAGGGTATACAATGTACTTGGTACTCAAGATCGTGAATTGATGGTGCATATCACTTACTGTAAGGGCAAGCCACATATTAAAAATTTAAGATGGGCAGGGTAGCGAAATTATTTATGCAGAATCTTTGGCTGTGTGCCCTGTCCATCCATACGATGCCTAATGAATGATGCGCATCGTCAGAGAGATGAAAGAGTTTGTGAGGGGTGATTGATAGTGGTAGTGTTGTGGCTGTGTGCGATGGCTCGCACAACAAACGCCGAATATGTGACGTGTTGCTGCGCTTGGTTCGATTATACACGGTTTGTCCAAACTGAAGTTGATCATCTGATGAAGTGGCTACTTTTAATACCGCGTTTTTTCAAACTGGGCCTAAAGGAGCGTCACATATACTCCTTTTTTTGCAGCCACCTGCAAAATTTTCTTTAATACAGTGTTTTTTCGTAAAAGAAAGATTAAACAAAAACTCACGCACGCACACACATACAAACCCACAGCAGCAGACCAGAACGGACGCATGCTCAGTGTTGCACCATAAAGCTTATGAAAAGCGTGTACCACTGTACACATTGTGCGTGCGTGCGTGCGTGCGTGCGTGCGTGCGTGCGTGCGTGCGTGCGTGCGCGCGCGTGCGTGCGTGCGGGTGTGCAGATGTGTCATTTTCATGTATCAGGGGCTGTAGCGAGCATTCGTCCATAAATAGTTTTCCCAGCTCAAAAAATTACCAAAATTCTGGTAAATTTAGTTTATTCAACAGGTGTAGGCGGCCCGTCTCCTTGGATAATTGACGACCGCTCTAATACCAAAAATCAAAAAAAACGGCGGCGGCATGGCAGCACGTCTCTAAAGACACGGCGGCGGGAAAATCTGCGCCGCCATTACATAGTGGACGGCCCGACGGCAGTGTCCTGCATTTTCTGTAAGCGTCGGCAAAAGCGGCAGCGTCAGCGAAAGCGTCGGCAGCAGCGGCCACAGTGTCGACGCCGGCGCTGACGACAGCTCCTGTAGCGGCGTCCGCGCCCGTGCGGCGGCCAGAAGCGCTGGGGGCGGTCTGCGTCTGCCGCACAATGTCTGTCTGTCTTGTGATAGTGCGTTCTCGTCGGCTACTGCGTGTGATTTTTTTTGTTTCTAGTGAATTCGCATAAAAAAAAGAAACAGTTCGAAAACAAGGGCCACAGTACGCTCCTAAATACGCTGAAAGGCGCGCATTCGACCGAAGATCATTGAAAGACCGGAGGCAACGCGTTGTCAGTTTTGCATGGGTCAAAAAAACCGAGACCGAGACCGAGACCGATGCGAAGACCGAGACCGAGACCGAGACCGAGACCGAGACCGAGACCGATGGGAAGACCGTTAATTATGAATCAGCCTTAAAGTGGGTCCTGCCATCTCCAAAAAATTCTCGGTAATGCACAAGCGTATGGAAGCGTGTTATGACTTAATCGATTCCCCCTTTGAATGCGCTTCTTTTAAGCCATCACGCGCCAGAATTCGTTCAGGAAATGAAAAATAATGCACGATCATAGATCCAAATTTTGCCCAAAATGGGGGTGCGCCAAGAGGGTCGAGCTGCGAAACATGGAAATCGGAGCGCTCCCATTCTCGAAAGTGACCTACACCAGGTCCAGACGAGTAACTTTCATCCTTACACACAGCTCTGCGACGAACGGTTGAAGCGTCTATAGCTAACAAACTTTTGGAACAAAACACCTATAAAATGGCCTTTCGGAGAGGGCTGACAGAGACACGGGCATCGGAGCGGTCCCATTTGTCGAAAGTAACCTATTCTAAGTCCGTACGATTAACTTTTGCCATTACAGCACAGCGGTGTCACGAACGGTTGAAGCGCCTATAGGTGACAAACTTTTTTGGTCGGATTTGCCGAAATTTTGGTACCCAATATCTCATTATGTGGTTAGAATTTCAAATGTCATGCAAGCGCCCCAGACATTCTTTGTAAAGCTGTTCACGAAAATCAAAAAACATTTGGGGGTTTACTCGGCATTTTTTCGACTTTTACTCTTGTCGGGTTTTGGCCAAAATAAAACGACTACCGTAAATCCTCCAATAGTGCCCCCGGGCACTATTTTTTCAACCTCTCCTTACCCGGGGGCACTATTGGAGGGGGGGGGGCACTATTGGAGGGGGGGGGCACTATTGGAGGGGGGCTTCTATTATTTCAACCTAAAAATTTTGAATGGTAATGCTAGTTTCGCTGTCAAAATTGCCGATTTTTCGATGCTTTTGATCACTTTTGCCACATTTAATGGTTGATTTACCGCTAATAGTTGCTGAAACGTACTAGTATTGGTTAGTAGTAGTGTGTATACACGATATAAATTACCTACCACTATATTTTTGGCCATAAAAGGCACATGGCACAACATACCCCTTACCCCCGGGGGCACTATTGGAGGGGGGCTCTATTCTTTCAACCTTGCCGTACCCGGGGGCACTATTGGAGGGGGGGCACTATTGGAGGGGGGGCTGTATTGAAGGATTTACGGTATGTTTCGAAAAATGACCAAATCGGCCATAACTATAGATCCGAAGCACCTAGATAAATTTACCTAGGGGCACAAAATTGCCATCATATACTACTTGCTCACGCCAAGTTTCGTCCCAATCAACAGTAGCTTCCAGAGCGGCGACCCTAAAAGTGTGTGCAGACATGAAAAAAAACACCACTTTTTTGGAACATTTTTGTACAATTTGTCTTACGCGTTCGAGTACCAAAACGCGGGCGGCTCATTCATTCCGTCAGAGGCGTTCTTTTGAGCTATCATTCGCCACAATCCGTTCAGGCAATCAAGAGTTATAAGCGACTGAAAATTCAACAAACCGCATTGAGGAAGTGCTCACATATTAGGGTTGTACGCTGCCGCGTACACCCTGATTTTGCACATACAATGTACATCAAGAAAATCGGAGATTATTCAAATCGCACTGTTCCATCAACGCCGGCACTGCTTGGGAGCGCGGCAGATAAAGAAAGAGGTATTGAATTGAATCATCCTAGATTAGTTTTGTGTTAGTATCAATCGTGAATACATCAATCGTAGTGCTTTTGCCACTCTTTCTTCTGCTTTCTTCTCAGTTGTATTTCGATATTTGGTAGACGCGATCCGCGTACTCGTACAGATCGGCATTGACCGCAGGAGTGCCGTGGTAGCCGACTCTTCCCTTTACGTGTAGCTTCCTGGCCCGGCTGTCAATACGATCAGCGCATGCAGCACACGCACGCACTGTGCGTCCAAGGGTCAAGCAAAACCTCGGCAGGTGGACAGTGAGCCGAGTCTTAGCGTTGACGCGCATTTCGACGTCGGCGACGGGCAGATACAGAGAGGCTTCGGTCGCCCGCAGTTCGGTCACGTCCAGCACGAACTTGGCGTGCGTTGGAATGTCGCCAAACGTGAGCATGTGCAGCTTCTCGGTCTCGCCCCGTAGTCGCAGCGCCCCGTGGAACGCGTTCACCTGCACGTCGGCCGCTTGGACGTTGAGGGCGATCGTCGCGTGCGCCAGGCCTGAACGACACGGCGCCACCTGAGGGTCCGCGCTCCCTGTGTCCTGTATGTAGTTTACCCGCTATACAAGTCAAAAGTACTACGTTACCATGTTTCCCCTCTATCGAGGGGAACATTGACGAATACGTGTGCATTGTAGGGCTGGTATTGTTTCCCAAACAATGGTTACTGAGTACTAACTCACTACTCGTGGCGACAACAATGAGTTGGTCCAACTCCCAGGTGTCCTCGCTCGTCACGGGGCCGCCATACGGCTGCTGCCAGATGTACTCGATGGAACGCGTCGTGATGACGAGCCGATTGACGCACGTCTTCCCAGGCTTGCAGAACAGACGGAACCTTTTCAACAGGCTCTGCAATGCAGGAGCTTTGCAGTGTCTGAAGCGAGTGCGGCTGCGCGCTCCGGCTGCCACCAACCATCTCTCTGTCCGAGGCATTCTCTGTGATGCTCGTGTAGCGCTTGCCCACCTTGACGATGGGCCCTTTGAGCCGCCTCGCCCAGCCCTCGTCCACCTGATTTCAGAGCGAGTAGTACATATGTAGCTCAGTGGTGCGGCATTGTATCTGCGCGCTCGTGGTCGGGCGGTTCAACTCCGACCACTGTCACTGAGCGCTCCGATTCCCATTGGGCAAGGGAGTTACGCTCTCATTGTCGTCGGCCGGAGGCCCGTTCCTGCCTCAGCCTCCTGCCTCAGCAGGAGAACCTACCGGAGCCCCACATATGAGCGCCGATGTGATACGTATATTGATTGGTCCGGTGCAATTTGTCAAGTGTTTTTTTAACGCTCTTTTACCTCCCAAACGACGTGCGGCTCGTCGTCGCCGCGCTTGAGGACGACTTCGATGCTGGCGTCGTGGTGCAGCTGTCGGATCAGCGCCCCACTGGCGAGCGGAATCTTCCTGCTGAGCATCCGCCCAGTGCCCATGACAGGGCTGGTGCGGCTCGAAACGCCGACGACCCCAGCGACTGCAACCAGCATAAGCGACCGTATGAGTCCCATCATGACCTCTCTTTCTCTCTCTCTCTGCTGAGAGTTTTGTCGGCTCGAGAAATGTTGAAGCTGACACGTCGCGTCGCACTTTTATGGAGCTTAGTGGTGTCGCGCGGGTGGGATTCGTCCCTTCAGCTACATACAGTGGACGTCTGTTTAGTTTTTTCCAGCGGGCAGCAAAATTTTTCCTCGACTTGTACGATAAGCGTACACAATGGGGAACACATTTGGAGTGAAGAGTGTCCACTTTTCTTCATTTTTTTGAGTCGTTACGGTTACTCGAGCTGATAACTCGTGCTATACAACGCCCATAATCCTAGGCAATCCTCTAGAATCCTCCCGCCTACGTACACTGCGCACTAGCAATGCACAAAAAAGAGACCGAATGCTAATGCAGTTGCACTAAAATTGTGAAATAGACGCTATTAAGGAAAAATTTGCAGGCAGCTGCAAAAAAGGGGAATATGTGACTTCCATAGACAGAAGTTGAGCTTGAAAAGAAAAGATGATATTCGCACATTGCTGAAGTCCACTTTGAAAAAGGATTGTATAAGAGCATTGCAGTGGAGTCCACTTTGAAAGACGATTGTATAAGAGCATACAATGGTATGAACAATCAATTTGCTTGTCACATATTCGGTGCTACATGATGTCAGAATACAGTGGCACTAAGCATACCAGGAAAAGCGCATTACCTAAACCTACACACGCACTCACACGCGCGTGCACACGCACGGACGCACGTACATACATAGACACCGAAATATTTTGTAAGTTGAAAATGACGATCCAATGAATAAAATATTTTGATTCTACCACAGTTCGAATTACGATACCTACACATTGTTCTATTCTGCAAACATACGTGCAGTCTGGCTGGAATTTGGATAACTGATTTTTGTATCACAGTTTCAGAAATTTGTTGTGTTAATGGATGGAGAGTATACACAACAGGCAATTCAGGTATAATTTAAGGCGCTGTTCTACAAACACAATCTACATTACCATACCGAAACTTCTCGTTTACCTGTCCTTCGAAAATCCGTAATCAGCAGCATTGAAATACATACCACACCACACCAAGAATCCTGTTGCACTTAATGTTTTTCGTTCTACCTGCAACGTGCGTAGGGCAGTGGTGTGTGTCACTTTTAGCTGGGCAAAAGCGATGTCGCTAGAATGACTGTTGTCCAAAATGAAATATGCCAAAATAGCTCACGCTAAAAACGCCGAATATGTGACAAGCAAATTGATTGTTCATACCATTGTATGCTCTTATACAATCGTCTTTCAAAGTGGACTCCACTGCAATGCTCTTATACAATCCTTTTTCAAAGTGGACTTCAGCAATGTGCGAATATCATCTTTTCTTTTCAAGCTCAACTTCTGTCTATGGAAGTCACATATTCCCCTTTTTTGCAGCTGCCTGCAAATTTTTCCTTAATACAGTGTTTTTTCGTATTGACATGTACAAAATGTGCACCACGCGTGCACTGATTTCGCATGCAACAAGGGGCACCCACACCAGGGGCGTGAGTTTCTCTACCGCAGTACCACATGCAACCGGTTTTTTGAAGTGGGGGGGGGGCGCATTGCCCTCGTACCTTGCTTGCCTTTTAGAAAAACCCTTCTTTTTAACATAACATTAACCATAAATCATCAAGGAACTCCCGTTAACCCCTGTTGGCTCAAAATAATGCGTCACAGGCAGATATTTTGGCTTTTCATTGTACTTCGTCTAACCCCTTCACGTTATAAACTTATAAACATCTTCCCCACCCTCCAGCCCAGACACAATTGGTTCAGGAGCTCCCGCCTCCATCGGAGACTGAGTAACACACCTCCCTCCTCCACTTGTCCTTGCCTGGTTACAGGTGCATACCATGCCAGTGAGCAGCAATGGATTTCGTTAACCCCTTCCTTTGGTGCAGTTTCGAACCACTTTCAGCGTGGGGCTGCGTCATCTCCGTCTGGAAATGCGCTGTTCCAGACATGCGTTCGTGTCTCAGGGGCTGATGCCGCTGCTGCGGAGAGGGCTGCCGAGCGTTCGATGTACTTATCGAGACCCCGGACAACCGAATCCGTCTGGCCGAGGACTCGAATTGGGCCACTCTCGTCCATCTCTACAGCGGTGGTGCTGGGCATTTCCACCAGGTCGTCGAGTCCGAAAGGGTCGCTGGTCGGTTGGAGCGCCTCCGACTCTGGAACTGGGACGCGGATGAAGACCGGCGCTTCGGTGCGGCCGGCCCACTGCGGGCGCTGACGCGGCTGAGCATTTGCTATCTGGAAGTGATACCGCGGGAGGGCTCGCGCCGCTGCCAGTTCCCCTTCGGCATGCTCCTCGCCGCGCCCAACGTTCGTCACCTGCAGATCGAGGACGCCCGGGTGTACGCTCTGCCGAAAGTGGAGAGGAGGAGGAGGAGAAGGACGCCGTCTCGGTCTCCTACCACGACTTCGTCGCCGCCGCCGAGCAGCTGCGAACTCTCGCCGTCTTCGAGATGGACGTGTTCGATGGGTGCGCCGTCGTCGAGCGGGCCGACTGGCCAGAGACGCGCAGGCCGCTCACGATGTTGCGGTGCGCTCGTTGTAACGGCGGCCGTGGTGCGACCCGTTGCTCCTGCCGACGGAATCGCTGGCCGCAACGTGCGCCTCGTCGACGACGCGACGGAATTTGTGTGGGGCGCCGAGCGACGACGCCTGCTGCACAGCTACAGCTCGATTCCAGTAATAAGACCCACATTCGTAACCGCAAATACAATGAGTACGTCAGAACGTGCACTCGCTGGGTCACAAAACATTGCAGGTCCCGAACAGGGTTGATACCAGAGACACAACGTGCAGCGTATTGGCCTACATACCTATATGTGGTAGGGAATCGGCCTCTTGCAATAGGGCACTTAGAAACAAAACACCCTGTATTT
>JASAMY010003107.1:0-77950 GCA_030248085.1 Paralinhomoeus sp. GSCO2_6
CGCCACAATTTTTACAATAGGTTAATCTAAGTAATCCTATAGTTGTATTTTATTTTATTTCTTAGGCTTACACGCTTAAGCTTAAGCTTAGGCTTTTGCGTAGGCTTCAGGCTTGTGCGAGCGCGCGCATGTCCACATGCCTGCACACCTAACATGCACGCGCGCATGGGCGTGCACGCGCGTGCTCTCTGCAGGCACGCACGCACCCTCGCACGCACGCACGCACGCGCGGCACGCACACAAGCACATGCACGCACGCGCGCAGGCACGCACCGCACAGATACACAAGGACACCCACGCCCGCACGCTCTTACACGCGCGCACGCTCGCACAAACGCACAAGCGCGCACGCACGTGCACGCGTTCAGGCGCGCACGCATGCGCGCGGGCATTCCTTCTTCTTCTTTCCTGAGGCCGGCTCCGGCGTCGTCCATGGGAGCGGCCGACGTCGGAGCAGAGAGCGTCCGCGCTTGGGCGCTATAAACTTTCTATCAGCCGAAAAAAATAGATGGAACGTTTCACCCCACAGAGACAGGTACGAGATCTGCCGTTGGGTGAAGATTGGGGGTGGGCATTTGACTGCCCAGAAAGAGGTCCGTCAGCCAGGGAAACAGGAATAGCCTGCCGCCCAAGGATGGAAATTGACTAGGCAGGCAGACAGCACGTTGCTCACCTAGTGTTAGGGTTAGTAGTCAGACGCCACCCCTTTCGGGTGCGTTCGCGGACGCCACCCCTTTCGGGGCCGCGTCCGCGGACGCCACCCCTTTCGGGGCCGCGTCCGTCCTGAGAAGTCGGGCGACACCTCGTCGTCCACGTCGGCCTCGTCGGCCACCGCGGACGGCGTGGTGTCCTTGTCGGCCACTTGCATGCACTTGCACTTGCCCTGCAGGGCCCCGGTGGAGGCCACCAGGGCGTGCTCCTCCGAGGTCGCTGGGGGCGCGACCCCCAAGAGGGCGTCCTCTTCCAGCTGCTCCGCTGCGGCGGCCTTTGCCGGCCGCCGCCCCTTGCGGCGTTCGGCCGAGGCCAGCTGGACCAGCCCCGTCTCGAACCAGACCTGCATGTTGTTGGCGCAGAGGACGGCGTAGGAGGCGTCCTCGACGAGCATGGAGTAGCTGGTGGTGTCGGGGCGCCCCCAGACGGAGCGCACCACCTTCCACCTGTCGGTGTTCAGGCCCGGGTTCTGCTTCGCGAGCATGCCGAGGATGAACTTCTCGTCAGCGACGCCGTCGTCGATGAACGTGCCGGTGGACCAGGTGAGAGGGACCGTCGACCACTTGGGACGGTGTCCCGACGATCCAGCTCTGCCCGTCCGACGGCGGGATCTCCTTGACGACCTCGCGGAGCCAGGCGCCCGTGTCTTCGTCGGTGGGGGCCAGCAGCAGAGCACCGCCGCGGCCCACGCGACCCCACTCGTCGAAGCGCAGCAGCGGCGCGTTGTCGACGCCCATCAGGGTGGCCCTGGAGACGCTGGCGGATGAACTTCAGCGCCGCGTCTCCGGCCTCCTTGCTCAGCTGCCTCTTGTCGGCCAGGCCGATGCCGACGAGCTTCCTCCGCTGCTCCGAGACGTTTCGGCTGGCCGGCGTCTCGGTGACGGCGGAGTTCGCCGCCGTGCACGGCCTCTTGGCGTCGGGGGCGGGCTCTGCAATTGAGCTCGCCGACGAGCTTGGCGCCGCCGGCCGCCAGCTGAGCGGCGGCCTCCTTTTCGCCTTGATCCTCTTGCGCTTTCGGCTGCCCGGTTTCACCTTCTTGGGCGGCACCTGGGGAGCAGCCGACTGCAGCTGCCGAGCAGTCGCCGGCGACTGCTGGGCCGTCACCGCCCCCGAAGGCTCCACCGAGCCGCCTCCACCGCTCCTGTTGCCGATCATCACGACCGCCTTCGTCACCTTGCGCTCTCCGTTGCCAGACATCTAGACAAGAAACAGAAGAGGTGTGAGGCGTCACTTTGCGAGAAGTGAGGTAGGTGATAGATAGACCAATACCATTCGCATGTGTACATGTGCGCGCTTGCACAAGCCTGAAGCCTAAGCCTAAGCAAAAGCATAAGCTTAAGGCAATCCTCAAGCACGCACGTGCACGCGCACAGGCACGCGCACACGGGCACGCTCGCACGAACCCAAACCTAAATCCTGAGTCTAAGCATATTAGCCTAAGCCTATTGTGTGTGATCGCGTTGTTAGTATTTTACAGTTAAGCACTGAGCGTCAACGCATTTAAAATATTATGGTGTGTTTCTCTCGGTTCACTGGTTCACTGGTTCACTGGTTCACTGAGCTTAGGTTTCCCGCCAGTGTTCTTTCGTGCGTCAAACGGTTTTTCTTCGCCCCGCCGGTACGCGTGCGTTTGTGCGTTCGTGCGTGCGTCCGTGCGTCCGTTTCGTCCGTGCGTGTGTCGCAGCGCCCGCCCGTTCCTGTGCAGAAATTCGCGCGGCGTTCGTAAATTGTCACACAAACGCGTTTCGTCCGTCGCGCCGTCGTCGTCGCAAACCGGAAAGAGCCGAAATTTTGAAAAATCTTTAAATCGACGCCATTTGATGGCGTTTTGAGATGTCCGCCGACTCCGTGACCAACGACGCTATCGCAGACGCGCTCGCGAGGGCGAAACAGGTGAATTTAAGTATTTGGATTTGAAATTTTTCGAGTTCGAGAAATTAAAAAAAATCAAAATTCAGCTAGCAGCGCAACACTCGGCCGACTCGCTCAAGAGGCCCGCCGTCGACCCGCTCGACAGTAGGGATTTTATTTTTTTAATTTAATTAAATTTTTAACCTATTCGCGTTGTTATCACATTTTGTCGAAACTTGGTTCTGAGAATATGCGAATGTATTTTTTTTCTGAGCCTTCCCCTCACTTTTATTAAACATCAGAAAAAAATGGACATAGAAATTAGATCTTTCAGAAATGAGATTACACCTTAGCGGCGCGCGTACATTTACGGAAAATAAATTTTAGATTTTGCAGCCAAAAGAATGATGGACAGCGGCAATCCTATCGTCTCTCTCGCAACCAAGTAGGCTCTTAAAACGATTTTAGAATTGCTAAAGGTGTTGTGCTGCTGCTTTGCGTGTAATTATTATTACTTTTAATATAATACTGTACTAATATTTTAATCTGATAATTTGGCAGCAGTAGCATCGGCAAATCGTTGCCAGGAATGCGTGTCGAACTTGTAAAATAATTTGTAAGTAGCATAATAAATGTGAAAATACATTTATTAATTTAATATTTAATATATTGTTTACAAAAAAAACATCTTACAGCGCCTTCGGTGGTATGCCAGGCGTCTTCGCGGAGACGATGACCGAGACGCTGGAGATTCCCGACTCGTGCGTCGGCCCCAGTGAGCTAATTAGTTAATTAATTAGCTAATCGGCATTAGCTAATGTGGACCCTAATTGCAGTCATCGGCCGGGGCGGCGAGAACGTCAGCAACATGCAGAACGCGAGCGGCTGCCGCATCCAGATGGCGCCCCCAGACAGTGAGTGTGTACCTGTATTCGTATCCCCAGAGAGTTTGTGCGTGCGTGTACGCGTGTCAGTTCCGTCAGAGTTTGTGCGTGCGTGTACGCGTGTCTGTGTGTCGTTAGTCAGTATGAGTGCGTGCGTGCGTGTACGCGTGTCAGTTCCGTCGGAGTTTGTGCGTGCGTGTACGCGTGTCTGTGTGTCGTTAGTCAGTATGAGTGCGTGCGTGCGTGTACGCGTGTCTGTTCCGTCTGAGTTTGTGCGTGCGTGTACGCGTGTCTGTGTGTCGTTAGTCAGTATGAGTGCGTTCCGTCCATCCGTCCGTCCGTCCGTCTGCCCGTCCGTCCGTCCGTCCGTCCGTCCGTCCGTCCGTCCGTCCGTCCCGCCCGCCATCCACGTCCCGTCCGTCCGTCCGTCCGTCCGTCCCGTCCCGTCCGTCCGTCCGTCCGTCCGACCGTCCGTCCGTCCCGTCTCGTCCGTCCGTCCGTCCGTCCGTCCCGTCCGTCCGTCCGTCCATCCGTCCGTCGTGTTGACACTCGCGTCGAGTGGCCCTTCCAGTCTCGACGTTCTGCATGTCCGTCTACTCGTGCTTCGTCGACGACGGCGCCGGCAACCGGGTGGACCTGGCCGTCGAGCGCGGACAGCTGCCGCCATCGATCGCATCCTGCGTCACCAACATCGAGTACCAGAACGGCCTCATGGGCGGCGTCGAGGCGCACGTCTTCAAGTACGCCGACAAGGCGCAGCTCTTCTTCAACTGCCAGATAGAGATCGCCGTCCGGGTACGCGAGCGCACGCATCCGTGCGTCGCACGCACGCACGCACCGGCACGCACGCACGCACGCACGCACGCACGCACGCACGCACGCACGCACGCACGCACGCACGCACGCACGCACGCACGCACGCACGCACGCACGCACGCACGCACGCACGCACGTACGCACGCACGCACGCACACACGCACGCACCGCCACGCACGCACGCATCGGCACGCACGCACCGCCACGCACGCACGCACGCACCGGCACGCACGCACGCACCGGCACGCACGCACGCACCGGCACGCACGCACGCACGCACGCACGCACCGGCACGCACGCACGCCCCGGCACGCACGCACGCCCCGGTACGCACGCACGCCCCGGCACGCACGCACGCTCCGGCACGCACGCACGCACCGGCACGCACCCACGCACGATCGAGTACCGGAGGGACGCTGAACGCAACTCGTCGTGCAGGAGCCGACCAAGACCCTGACTGCGTCGACAGCGCCATCCGGCCCAGCTGCCCGCCGGCGCCCGCGGGCGCGGCCGGCCGGCGCCGTCGACGGGCCATCCGGGCCGATGCGGACAGGCAGGCCGATTACGCCGTGCTCGACGTCAACACCGACATGAGTGCGCTCGACATCGAGGACGCGGTCAGCGGCTCCCTTTATTATTTTCTTTTGCCAACGCCATCGGGCGCTCATTTTCAGCCCAGCCTCAATTCTGGATTTGGATTGTTGTTGTTGTTGTTGTTGTTGTTGGATTTGGGGCAACGCTATAGGAGGCCGTCAATGGCCCATATAGCGTACCCATCTCCCCTGACGCCTTCCCGCCTAGAGCCGCAGAAATAGTCAAAGACGTTCGGAAGAACGCCAATACGCCATCTGTAATCTTGGGCAGCGACGGCACGAGAAAATCCATGGAAAGGGAAGTAGTCCTTGATCTAGTGGACCCATTGAGAATCGAACCCATGGCCGTGCGCGCGCGAGGCCGATTCTGCCACTAGACCATACGCTGCTCCTATCCTGGGAAATGTGCGCTTACCCATCCCTTACAGGAGCGGAGCGCCGCGCTGCCCTGGGAGCTGTCACATCGACGGGGCCTGCACTCCTCTCCGTACTCGGCGCAGCGATGGGGGGCGATCTGTCTCTCGCCGGTGGCGCTGGCGCTGACCCTCATCCTCGTGGTCGCCTGTCTGGGCGCGCTCTTCACCGTCATCAGCACCTGCTACATGAACAAGTCGCGACGGCTCTGACGTCAGGACCGGTAGCCGATTGCTGCTGACAACGAATACTGTGATCATTTGTGACTCCGTGAATACTGTCTGTGTACTACTGCTTGTTGTTGTCGTGTCGTATTTTTGGGAGCGGAAAGACGGCGAGGAGGGAGAGAAAAGAGCGAGGAGGAGGGGGACAAGAAAGCACAACGCGGACGGACACACCCAACCCCTTCCCCTCACAAACGAACGCACACAAAAAAATCGCCACGCCCAAGGCAACGGACAGGCAAGCAAATCACTACCGAAAACGGGGGCTGAGGGGGGGGGGAGGGAGAGCAAAAGAAACAAAGAGCGGGGGGGGAGTGCACAAGCACAATCTACTCTTGCTTTTGTAGCCAAACAAAAAACCCCACCCCCCCCCCCACTAGCCGCTTCAACTCAGGACTCCTGCTTGCAAAGTTCTCCAAAGTGGTTCAACATCAATTTGTCTCATGAAATAAAATAATGTTGAGAATACTCATTTGTACAATGATGAAGCACTGCAATGATGAAACTGCAAAGTGTTGGAATGCAGGTCAACCAAAGCCAATGCATGTCAACCAACGCATTTGCATGAATACTAAAGAATTGCTTGTAACACCCACTCTGTTTTAAATAAATTTCATATCAACACACCCACGACGTAAATTGGAGACATGCGCTGAGACTCATTTGCAGAAGTTTTGTTTTATTTTCTGTGGTGATGCTATGTGTCAGGGGGGGAGCATAGGCTTTTCGGTGTGTCTGTTTGTATGTGTTGTATGTTCAAAAACGTTTTGCTCTTGCTCTTGAAACAACCCAGCACGAACAATCCGAAACATGCACAAAACGTGCACACAAAGGAGACCATGAACCGGTGCAAGGGGGTGGAGGGGGGCTGGAGAGAATGGGAGAGCCCGAAAATAGTTTATCGCCCAGAGGCCCCCAAAGGTCGAGTAGCTCAATGACCAATGGGGGGTTGGGGGCGAGCGAGAATAGGCAGAGATTGTTGCCTTTCTTGATTCTGAGAGATTCTGAGAAACCTTTCATCTCTTTTGTCATTTGTCATTTATCATTAAAAACGTGCTCAGAAGTGATTCAGTATCAATATTTTCATGTCCTCAGTAGTGACTCATCATCATCAAGTTCATTGGGCCATTGGACCGGGCGAAACGCACCACAATATTTCATTTATTACGTTTAATGCATTGACGATCAGTGCTCAACGCCAAGAAAAACTAAAACAACGCACCACTAAAACGCTAACACATACACGCGCATGCGTGCGTGCACCCACTCGCGAGTCCGTGCGTGCGTGCGTGCGTGCGTGCGCGTGTCCGTGTCCATGTGTGTGTGTGTGTGTGTGTGTGTGTGCACGTGCATGAGTGCGCGTGCGTGCGTGGGTGCGTCCGTGTGTGTGTACGTGTGTGCATGCGTGCGATCGAGCGTGCGCGTGCGTGCATGCACGTGTCCATGTCCATGTGCATGCGTGTGCATGCGTGTGCGTGCGTGCGTGCGTGCGTGCGTGCGTGCATGCGTGCGTGCATGTGCATGCGCGTGTCCGTGTCCGTGTGCGTGTGCGAGCGAGCGTGCGTGCGTGCGTGCGTGCGTGCGTGCGTGCGTGCGTGCGTGCGTGCATGCGTGCGTGCATGTGCGTGCGCGTGCGCGTGTCCGTGTGCGTGTGCGTGCGTGCGTGCTTGCGTGCATGTGCGTGTGCTTGCGTGCGTGCGTGCATGTTCGTGCGTGCGTGCGCGTATCCATGTCCAGTGCGTGTGCGTGCGTGCGTGCGTGCGTGCGTGCGTGCGTGCGTGCGTGCATGTGCGTGTGATACAAGTTTTTATAGCGTTAACACCTGTAAAACAAAGTAAAAAATAATAAAAAGTTCAAAGTTTTTATATCATAAACGCGTGCAAAACAAAAAAGTTATAAACAAAAAAGTTACAAGTATTTTTATGGCAGAGGTTTGATCCGAGGAGCTCCAGAAAAGTAACGGACATCGTAGGCACCACACCATTGATCTGTACGGAAATGTTTTCTAAACACTTCTTATATGCGCTGTAGTATCATATAATTTATTTATATTTGCATAACGCATGGATTGCGATAGCTTCAGTAGTGCCACTCATATTTTGATGGTAAAATGTGCCAAGCAAGCTTCATACAAAATTTCAGCTCAAGATCAATCCATCCAGCAGAACTCTGTGCTGCGTTGCAGACAGAACCCACAAACAGTCATACTACTGTAGAAAAGGATAACGCTATATCTTGTCATTACTGTAACAGATTGGGAAACGAATGCCAGATTCGTGATCACCACGGTCGATTACATATATCCCAAGCAGATTTGACACTGAATTCTCAAATTCGATCAAACGCAATTTGCATATTCAATCCGTCGTATCTCGCGATTACGGTATCGCACTGGAAAACGGATGTGATATTTGTGATCAGCACAGTCGATTACATATATCCCAAGCAGAATTGACACTGAATTCTCAAATTCGATCAAACACGTATGCGCAATTTGCATAACTCACGAATTACGGTAGCTATCGCAAATCCGGCCCTTAAATGACGGTGAAGTTTCCCACGGCAGCTTCATACAAAATTTCAGCTCAATCCATCCAGCATAACTCTCTGGGCTGCGTTGCACACAGACAGACAGACAGACATTGTGCTTTAGTAATATAGACCAGAGCACTGGAGGTGAGGGCTTGAGATTGCCCATCATGCTTGCATTGAAGTCACAATGTTGAGAGGATTTGTTTGATATGCAACATGCCATGATTTGGTAGACCATGTATGTACAGGGTGGGCCAGCCTCAACTGCACCTTTTTGTTCCAGTATATCTCCAGGGTGGATGAAGCGATTTTTATGAAATTTGAAACACATGTAGCAGTCAATCTAACTTAGACTTCCACCTACTTTTAGCGAGATCTATTACGTTGGTTAAAAAGATATGCACAAAGCAATTTGTTTATGTTAAAATGTCCATTCTCTGGCAACTGGCTTTTTGTCGACTGCTCTGGCGATTTCTCAATCGCATGCAAAACGCGTTCTTCCGTTGATCCAGTCCTGACTGGCGTTGGCATCGGATGAGGGTGATTAGCAACTGCGCTCGTCTCCGGGAAGCGCTTTGCAGTCACTGAGACAGTGTTCTGTGATGGCGCTTTTGTCGTTGGGAACTCAACTTTGAATCGACGAATAACTTTAGCTTGATTGCCCATTTTGTAGAATTGCTTTGCGATATAAACGCTCTGTTCCAACGATAATTTCTGCCGCGACATACTCGCGCAAGAAATTGTTTGTTTCAAAAAGCACTCCAGTTTTTTTGAAAACACGCATTGTTATGTTATACAAATTGTTATGTGCGTATCTTTTTAAAAACGAAATATATCTAGCTGAAACTCGGTGGAAGTCTAAGTTAGATTAGATTTGACTGCTAGACGTGCTTTAAATTTTATCAAAATCGGTTCATCCACCCTGGAGATATACTTGAACAAAGAGGTGCAGTTGAGGCTGGCCCACCCTGTGCATGGTACCTTGGTTACAGTAGCACATTTGTGCAGACACACATGGAACAGTAAAAGTTCAATAGGCCATCACATAGCCCCTCTCCCACAGTTTTGACATGCAGATACCGGATTTTGGCAGCCTTAGATTGAAATGCATAGCATTGGACCCTGGTTTCAGTAAGACATCTTGACAATGTTGCAAGGTAAACTGAGGCCAAAGGTAGGTTATTTACATAGGTAGCCTTGCTAGGCAGACTCTAGGCTTGTAGGCTTAAAATGCTTTTTACATTAGTGGCATAAGACCCAAGAATTGCCTAGGTTTGTGATTGCTGATTAGCCATTCAGTCAAAACCCCTGAAACGCCCTAGAACTTTGTGGCAGTATGAGCAGAGTAGCGAATGAGCCAATGAATGGGCAGCTGAGTTCAGAACTGAGCAGTGATGATGCCCATTGATTACGTCAAACAACAAATCACAGCATCTGCCTCTGACTTGATGGCAAAGCTGAGGTTGGCATCGTGCTGTTAGCTGCAGCTCCTTGACTTCTAGCAGGCAAGAAGCCGAAACTACAAATGCACAGCACCGCCTCTGCCTTGACGGCGAAGCCGTGGTTGGCGTCGCTCTGTCGGCTGCAGCTCCTTCGCTTCTAGCAGACAGGGAGCCAACATCCACTGCAGTTGCGCCCATAGTGGAGCAGAGGTCGACTGTTAGTGTCGTTTCTAAGGGCAGAAAATGGCCAAGTGCCCTGCGCATTGTGCGAGCACACCAGCTGAAGATTGTGTCCACCCCACAGCCGCCTCAAACCCAGAACCGGACCAAAGCCGCTAGCCGAGAAACATGTTTAGGCCATCATCATCTCATGAGCAGAGTTGCCCTTGCTGCGGTGCGGAGGAGCGCGTCGTCGTAGTTGCAACTGCAGTTGTTATGCGCCAGTTCGTTGCCCCGTCTTCCCCATGCTATCGGCCGTGCTGGAGGCAACGCCGTGCAAGGATTGCAACAGAGGCGAACTCTCGTCGTGTGGCAGCGTCCGCTTAGCAGCGTTCGGGATATATCTTTTTCGTGGCGCGTCCGCTCATGGCGATTTGAGCGGTTCCTTGTCCGCCGAGCGAATGGGAGGCGACCACTGCTAGTCTGCTACACGTGGCCGCCAGTCCACTGCACTGCACTGCACTGGGTGCGTGCGTCTTAGATACTCATCAGCAGATGTTGTTTGTCTGGCCTGGGAGAAGGGACAGTGGGCGCGCGCACTGTCCTGTCCACCATACGCACATTAGCGTGCGATGGGGAGTGGTACCTACACTCTCATCATTAGACTGCGCCCTGGGAATTGAGCGAGCGGCCCTATGTACGTGCGTCGGTCGCCCCCCACTGACTGGTACGCCTGGGCCGCACGGACTGGCGGACCGACGCGCGAACGGGAAGGGGAGGCCGCGCCGGCAAACGCACGATTACGCGCTAGAGACTCGAGCGACATTTTCGCCTAAAAGTGGAATAAGTCGAATTTGGCGCAGGCGATTCGCGCCAAAGTGAAATTTGCTCGACAACTTTTCGCCGCGCTTCCGCCCGTACCGAATTTGGCGCGATCCGTTCGGCGCAACGACCTGCTCGCCGTGACCTAGATTAGCGTTAGGCTATATGCAGACAGACGCAGACAGACGTACACAAACAAACCGAAACCAAACTAACAGTGCCAATAATAATCAAAACCACCCCAGGCTGCCACCTGCACACCAAGTTTCAGCTCCAATCTATCCTGCTGTACACCTCATCAGGTTGTCACCCAGAGTTATTAGGGTTCATTTTCTGCACGCAAATTCAAATTTGACCACTTCCCCACCCTCCCCACCCCTAGTAGCACCTGCACACCAAGTTTCAGCTCAATCCATCTACTACACAGCTCATTCTTTTGAAATGAGTTATTTTGGTGCAGTTTCTGTGAGCAGATTTAAATTTGACCACTTCCCCACCATCCCCACCCCTAGTGGCACCTGCACACCAAGTTTCAGCTCAGTCCATCTACCGTACAGCTCATCTTTTGCAGAGTTATTTGGGTGCAGTTTCTGTGCGCAAATTCAAATTTGACCACTTCCCCACCCTCCCCAACCCAGGTGGCACCTGCACACCAAGTTTCAGCTCAATCCATCTACCGTACAGCTCATCCTTTTGCAGAGTTATTTGGGTGCAGTTTTTGTGAGCAAATTCAAATTTGACCACTTGTCCACTCTCCCCAACCCAGGTGGCACCTGCACACCGAGTTTCAGCTCAATCCATCTACTGTACAGCTCATCTTGTTGCAGAGTTATTTGGGTGCAGTTTCTGTGTGCAAATTCAAATTTGACCACTTCCCCACAATCCCCAACACATGTGGCACCTGCACACCAAGTTTCAGCTCAATCCATACACCACACAGCTCATCTTGTTGCAGAGTTATTTGGGTGCAGTTTCTGCATGCAAATTCAAATTTGACAACTTCCCCACTCTCCCCAACCCAGGTGCCACCTGCACACCAAGTTTCAGCTCAATCTATCTACTGTACAGCTCATCTTGTTGCAGAGTTATTTGGGTGCATTTTCTGCACGCAAATTCAAATTTGACCACTTCCCCACCATACCCACCCCTAGTAGCACCTGCACACCAAGTTTCAGTTCAATCCATCCACCACACAGCTCATTCAGTTGCAATGAGTTATTTGGGTGCAGTTTCTGTGGGCCAATTCAAATTTGACCACTTCCCCACCACACCCACCCCTAGTAGCAGCTGCACACCAAGTTTCAGTTCAATCCATCCACCACACAGCTCATTCTGTTGCAATGAGTTATTTGGGTGCAGTTTTTGTGAGCAAATTCAAATTTGACCACTTGCCCACCATGCCCACCCCTAGTGGCACCTGCACACCAAGTTTCAGCTCAATCCATCTACTGTACAGCTCATCTTGTTGCAGAGTTATTTGGGTGCAGTTTCTGTGCGCAAATTCAAATTTGACAACTTCCCCACTCTCCCCAACCCAGGTGGTACCTGCACACCAACTATCAGCTCAATCCATTTGCTGTACAGCTCATCCTGTTGCAGAGTTATTTGGGTGCAGTTTTTGTGAGCAAATTCAAATTTGACCACTTGCCCACTCTCCCCAACCCAGGTGGCACCTGCACACCGAGTTTCAGCTCAATCCATCTACTGTACAGCTCATCTTGTTGCAGAGTTATTTGGGTGCAGTTTCTGTGCGCAAATTCAAATTTGACAACTTCCCCACTCTCCCCAACCCAGGTGCCACCTGCACACCAAGTTTCAGCTCAATCCATCTACTGTACAGCTCATCTTGTTGCAGAGTTATTTGGGTGCAGTTTCTGTGGGCAAGTTTGGTGAGACCAGAGCACTGGAGGTGGGGGCTTGAGATTGCCCACCATAATTGCATTGAATTCACAATGTTGAGAGAATTTGGTTGATCTGCAATACACCATACTTTGGTGAACGACGTACATTGTACCCTGACTACAGTAGTACCTTTGCACAGACACATGTGGAACAGTAAAAGTTCAGTAGACCATTACATACCCTGCCCCCCCCCACACATAGAAGCCTTACAGTTGGTTTATTAGCTTCTATCCTCTGAGGTTTTGACATACTCCTACCTAGACCCTAGGATGTTCGAAGCCTTGGGTTGTAATTTATAGCATTGGACCCTGGTTACAGTAAGGCATCTCTACAATGTTGCAAGGCAAACTGCTGTGGGGATTACAGTAGGTTATTTACATAAGTAACTTAGTTAGGTACCCTGTAGGCTTGTAGGCTCAATGCTTTATGCATCAATGGAAAAGGCCCCAGATTGCCTAGGTGTGCAATTATGCCCAGGGGGCTAATCATAGGGTTGCAGTACATGGCTGATGTAACCACTTGCTGGACCTGGCTAGGCATACCTAGCTTAGGATGCGCACACTGTCATCTGTGTGCACGCATACATACATGGCACAAACGCAATTACAGATCATGCACATACATATTGTGGTTGTGCGATTTGTTTCCAGGTATTCAGTCAAACCCCCTAAAGCGCCCTAGAATTTGTGGCATCATGAGCAGAGTAGCAAATGAATCAATGAACGGGCAGCCGAGTTGACAACTGGGGCGACGACGACGCCCAACGATTACAGCAACAGCAAATGCACAGCAGCTGCCTCTGCGTTGTCAACGAAGCCGAACGAAGTCGGTATCATGATGTTTGCTGTAGGTCTTTGGCTCTAGCGGAGTAGGCCACGGCAGCTGCGCCCTTAGTAGAGCTGTGGTCGACTGTTGCTCGTTTCTAAGGGCAGAAAATGACCCAAGTGCCTTGCGCATTGCGCGAGCGCTCCAGCTGAGGAGCTTGTCCACTCAGCAGCCGCCTCAGGTGCAGACCGAACTGAAGCCGCTGGCCGAGCAACCTGTTTATACCATCGTCAACTCATGAGCAGAACTGCCTTCGCCGAGGGCCAGTTCGCTGCCACGATTTTGGGGGGCGTTGGGGGGGGGGGGTAGCGTTAAACCCAGTACCTAGGGGATGGGACCCCCAGGCATGTCTTGAAGTTGACAACTGGGGCGGCGTAGACGCCCAACGATTGTCAACTGCCTCTGTTTTGTCAACGGCGAAGCCGAGGTTGGCGTCGCACCAGCGGCCACCCTCTGTACTGTAGCTTGTAGCAGGCAAGGAGGAGTCGACCGAGGCTGATGGCCGCTGCAACTGCGTCCTTGCTAGAGCCTAGGTCGACTGTTGGTCGTTTCTAAGGGTAGAAAATGGCGAAGCACCCTACGCATTGCGCGACCCCACCCGCTGAGGAACGCGTATGCTCAGCAGCCGCCTCAGAGGCAGAACTGGACCGAAACCGCTTGCCGAGACAAATGTTTATGCCATCATCGTCTCGTGTGCAAAATTGCCCTCGTCGTGGGGTGGAGCAACCCGTCGTAGTAGTTGTAACCGCAGTTGTCATCCGCCAGTTCTGTCGCATCGTGGCCGCGTTTTCAACACTGTGCTGGCAGCAACGCCGCCCAATGCGGCTGTACCGCGCGTTTTCATCGCGCGTCCGCTCGTGGCGACTTGAGGCGTTCCTTCTCCATATGACTGCCAAGCGAGTGGGAGGCTACCGGTTTCTGCCAGTACACTGCACTGGGCGTGTGCGCTGCGTACATGTATATGTAGGTAGGTCAGATGTTGTTTGTCCGGCCTGGGAGAGGGGGCAGTGGGTGTTCGCTCACTGGGCAGCAGCGTTCATTCCCACCAAGAGAAGGGGCCCCAGACGCACATTAGCATGCAAAGGAGCGACGCGCGTACCTACCTACGCCCATCATTAGACGGCGCGCGGGCGAGGGAGCGAGCCGCCCTATCTATGTACGTGCGTCGGTCGCCCCCCCACTGACTGGTGCGCGAGCGGCCACACGGACTGGCGGACCGACGCGCGAACGGGACGGGGAGGCCGCGCGGGCGAACGCACGATTACGCGCTAGAGGCCCGCGCTGGATTTTGGCCTAAATGTGGAATAACTCGAATTTGGCGCGCGCGATTCGCGCCAAAGTGAAATTTGCTCGACAACTTTTCGCCGGGCTTCCGCCCGTACCGAATTCGGCGCGATCCGTTCGGCGCAACGAGCCGCTACGCGTGACACAGTTATTAGTAGATGCGCACCGTACACGCATTGCCCATGTACAACGTAGAGTCGTACATGCGGATCACGCAGAATACACGGTTAGCAGTTGTGGCTTTTATTCTTTCGACAATTATTGTTTGGTGATTCGGCCACTGAGTGACAACACTACTCAACAGGATGTTGTTGTTGGATTAGGGGCTGACCCATATAGGATAGCCATCTTCTTTTGTAGAAAACTTGTTTTTAAAACTTTATTTTTGACGAAAACCACCTGACACAGCACAATGGCCATTAACTGAATCACCAGGATCACAGGGCGGCGCCGTATACATAACAATGGGCGTTCTTCTGCCGCGAGGCAAGGTGGGCCCCCACCTGGCACTGATTTTCGGCCAAGGCCACGGTACAGCCAGAAACCGGAGCAGTGGTTTAAACCCCTTGCCCAAGGGGGTTGCCGTGGTTGTCACCCAGCAAGGAATCGAACCCCCGACCTCGCGGTCAGGAGTCCAACGCCTTACGGACTACGCCACAGCCCCACATGACGCCTTCTCCATGACGCCTTCCCGTCTAGAGCCGCATAATTAGCCAGACATTCGGAAGAGCGCCATCTGTCAGTAATCTAGGGCAGAGACAGCACTCAAAAGGATGAGGGCTGCTTTAGGGTGGTGCGTGCGTGTGTGGCCAGTCGTCAACACTCCCGACTTCCTTTCGTCTCGGCAACTTGCGCGACGCACACGGCTGTCTACCAGCTACTACTACAGGTGGAGGGGGGAGGGGGGAGAGAGCGGTGGGGGCCATGACGCGACCAAGAAACGCGAAAGGGCGCCGACAGAGGGCGTGTGTGCAACCTAGTGTACGCACGCGGAACCAACCACCGAACCCAACCCAGGTCCGAACCCCATCAACGTTCCTCTCCTCGCAGCGACGCCGCTACGCACACAATGACGCGGGCTGTTGTTGTTGTCGACGAGAATGACGGGTGCGGGGCGCGCGCATGAATGCAAACCAGCGACTCTCAACGACTAAACGACACACACGTGCGCGCACGCTTGCGCGCGCGTAGCAGGGTGCACGCACGGCAAACACAAACGAGGACGGATGGACGGTACGAACGCACGCACGCGCGACGCTTCGCTTGCGACGATGATGACACGGCGCTTTATCGGTGACGACGGATGGACGCGCGATCGAGCGACGAGGCGCTGACTTCTTTCTCGAACTTCTCGGCTCAAAACGAACCAATTGACGGCGACGCACGACGCACGCACGCACGCACGGACGAGACGCGGCGCTTGAGGTGGCGGAGAAAAAAACGCGACGACAGCAGGACAGAACGAAACGAAGCCAAAAAACCGAGAGAGAGAGGGCGAGAGAGAACAACAACCAACAACAGCGCCGCTAAACCAAAGACGTCGTCGCCGCCGGTGCGAACACGTCCTTCCCTCCTGCTTGTTCCCAAGTAGAACGTTGCTCGCCTGCGCGCGCCGTGTGCGATACGAGAGCGAACTGACGGACGACGCGACGCTTAGGGAACACTTTCAGTACTGCGCGGGCGCCGGGAAGACCGCTTGCTGTTGCGCCGCCTGGCTCACAGCCGGCTGTTGCTGCTGGCCCGCTGCAGCTGCGGCCGCAGCAGCAGCCGCCTGCTGCGCCGCCGACCACTGGGCGGCAGCCTGGCCGACGGCGGCGACGACATTGCTGCTGCCAGCCGGCATCTGCTGCTGCTGGGGCTGAGCCGCCCCGCCGGCCTGCTGCTGCAGGGCCTGGGCCTGCTTCTCGATCGCGACCGCCTGGTCGTTCATGCCCAGACTACGGTAGTACTCGGCCCACTGCGCCGAGTAGTCGGGCTGGCCTGCGAAGGACGACGAAACGATAGGCAAGACTAGCAAGACAGGAAGAAGGCAAACCGGTTTGCGGGTTGATGCCCGGCTGGGCGGCGGAGGCAGCGGGCTGTCCGTTGGCCTGCTGTTGCTGCTGGCCGCCCATGGCCGCAGCGGCGGCGGCCATCAGTTGCGGCTGCTGTTGTTGCTGCTGGTACTGGAATAAACATAACATTTTCACATTAATTTTCTCAATTTTAAAACTTTTTGTGGGCTCGTTTTTATTGACCAGTCGATGGCGGTATTCGACCGACAACGGTAAAGCTCGGCCTGGCGTTCTCTTTAGCACCAGACACTGACAGTGAGTGGCGATTGCAACAGTCGCGACTCACCAACACTAGTGGTGCATGCACGCTGAGGATTCGAACCCGCGGACTCGCGAGTGCTAGGCTCACACCTTAGCCACTAGGACACCGGCACGATTCAGAACCAATCTATATTTCTAAATTAAATAGAGAAACTGACAAGAACTCACGTAGTACTGCTGCCAGGCGGTGTTTTGGTCGACGACTGGCTGCGCATTGGCGCCCGTAGCTGCAGCAGAGTGCACAGTTGTGCGTTTTTAGGTGTTTTCTCGGAGAAATAAGTGGCCGTACCGTATTGGCCCCAGGGGTTGGAGACGGGCTGGGCGCCTGGCTGATGGGCGACGCCGGTCAGCGGGTGGATCATCATCTGCGGCTGCACCACGGGCGCCCCTCCCAGCGGCGGGGAAGGGCGGCACTGAGTGCCGGGTGCTAGATCGCCAACCTGAACCCAGGTCAGGGAAGCCAAGGAAGCGTAGACACGCACGCACGCACGCACACCTCTCTTTTACGGGCAGCGTATGGCTTAGTGGTAGGGAATCGGCCTCTTGCGCGCACAGTTCTGGGTTCCATTCTTGATGGAGCCATGAGATCGAGCACTTCCCTCTGATGGATTTTCTCGCGCCGTCGCTGCACGAGATTACAGATGGCGTTCTTCCGAACGTCTTTGGTCTCATTCTGCGGCGCTAGACGGGGAAGGCGTCATGGATGACGTGGCACCACATGGGCCATTGACGGCCTCCTAGCGTGGCCCCAAATCCAACAACCAACAACAACAGTCGACACGCACGCACGCACGCACGCCTCCCGGCGGCGAGACCATCATCGTTAGTGTAGTCCTGTGGCTGGGAAAGAGTGGACTATACGCTAATAATTCCATTTGGAGTCGAGTCCATATAGGCGCGGTGAATCGTACACTTTTATTTACGGCAGGGCGCGAAAATCGCATTTCTCAAAACAGGCAAGCGGCTCTTGCTCATTCACTCGGGCCATCAAAGGGCCAGTAGCAAAGCGACGGCGACTGACAAGAGACCGCTGACTCCTGCGAGCCTGGCCCCGCTCCCTTCGGCGGCTCGCAAGCGCTTCTTGGAGTCTGTCGTCGCGCTGTGGTCTTTGTCGTGGCCGTGGTGTCTTGGTTCCGGTTCCGCTTTCGGCTCTGCCGAGGGCTCTGTGAGCGTGCGTTGTTGATTGGATTAGGATGCCGACACTGGCCCATACCATATAGCGTACCCATATACCCCGTATCCAATGACGCCTTCCCGTCTAGAGCCAGGGAATTTGCCACATTCAGAAGAACGCCGTATGTCGTCTAGCGCAGTGACAGCACGAGAATACCTATCCATCATACCTGTAACTGGGGGGGGGGGGGGTTTCCCTCCCCCACTTGCTGGTTTTGATCCTACCCACGCCCCCCCCAACCCCCCCCCCCCAGAAATTTGAAACTGAAAATGGTAATGTGTTTTGTATGGTGCTTTTGAGCAAAAATCGCCCAAAAAGTACCTATATTGGGTTATTTACAGTGTATTTTGATTAAAAAGTGCCTATTTTAGGGTTTTTACAGTGTATTTTTGACTAAAAATCAACCAAAAAGTGCCTATTTTTTCCTTCCCAGACCCCCCCCCCCCCTCCTCCAGATTTTCCACCCCCCACCCCCCCCCCCCAGAAAGTGCCCGAACCCTTCCCCCCCAGGTCCAATTCCCGGTTACACCTATGCTATCCATTGATAGGGTCAATACTCGTTTTAGTGGCTCCATCAAGAATCGGACCCGGAACTGTGCGCGCAAGAGGCCGATTCTCTACCACTACGCCGTAAGCTGCCAACGCGCGTGCATAGTTTGGACCAATCTTTGGACCAGAAAGCAAGCGACGTAAAGAGGTGCACTGAAATACCTGCGGACGTCTCTGGCTCCGGCTCCCCACCGGCCTCGTAGGCCGATGCATCGTTCTGTTTTTTGTCCGCTTTGAAATCGTCCTGCAGCGGTCCGAATTCGAAGTCGGGCAGGGTTCCCCGATTTCCCGAGTGGTACATGAGACGATCCTTCTCGTAAAATGTCCGGCTCTGCCCCACCGCCCAGGCCAACAGGACGCTCTCGGCTGACGAGGACGGGAAACCGTGGTCGGACTGTGAACTCGCTGCAATACAGTACACAACGCGTTGCGTGTTTTTTGTCTTTAACGCATTCTAATCTGCAACGGCACCAACTTGTCATAGGTTTTCTAAAGAACAGCACCGTGCGGTCGCGTTCTTTGCTCCGGATTTCCATGCCGTAGCCGATGGAAATGTCGTCCTTTCCGCCTAAATTCTTTTCACAGCGCTGGAACATGCCAAAGTCTGCGGTCCTAGCTAGGTACACGCCTGGGAATTTGTTGTCAGGCAGAGGCGTGGACCTGTCTCTTGTGTAGCTGTCGATGACGCGGCTCCACTGGCGCTGCTCGCGCGATATCACCGATCCCACGACGATGTCGAGGCAGTTCATCGGGTGGCGGAAGACTGAACGAGTCGGTTAAGGCCCATTTATCATCATCCAGCAGCTGGCATTCATCCTCCCTGTCCGACAAGATGGACAGCATACCAGCACTAGACGGAAGCTGGACAGAATTGGAAGTATCAGTCTGTCGAGCTTCCATCTTGATGCGTGTAGGAAATAGCGATGTCATTGGTCATGCGCTGGATCATAGGTGTAACCGGGAATTGGACCTGGGGGGAGGGTTCGGGCACTTTCTGGGGGGGGGTGGTGGGTGGGGTGAAAATCTGGAGGAGGGGGGGTCTGGGCAGAAAAAAAATGGGCAATTTTTGGTCTATTTTTAGTCAAAAATACACTGTAAAAGCCTGAAAATAGGTACTTTTTAGCCGAAATACACTGTAAATAACGCAAACTAGACACTTTTGGGTCGATTCTTGCTCAAAAACACTGTACAAAGTGCATTTATTTAGCAATATAGTATGTAGTAGAAAGTTTTCAAAAGTCTGGGGGGGGGGGGGTTTGGGTGGGGTTTCGCACGAACCTGGGGGGAGGGTTGGGGGGGGGGGCGTGGGTAGGGTCAAAACCAGCAAGTGGGGGGGAGGGAACCCCCCCCCCCCCCAAACCCCCCCCCCCCCCAGTTACAGGTATGCGCTGGATGGTGTCTACAATGTATGTCTGCTGGAGGATTGATGATCATACATCGTCCTTGCGCGGTCTGATTGAGTTGCGTTTCTTTTATGCGCCGCCTTCCTTCAGAGCATTTGCATTGCATGCAGTGTGTAATTGTAAAATGTCGTCAGCACTGGAATGTTCCATCCATATACATCGCATACAGACCTGCGTCGTTCCAGCTCTTCTCGTAAATGTCAGCGTCCGTCTCCAGTGCTCGATTCACAACAGTTGGTTGTTCTAAAAATGAAGAGTGTCAATTTGCGAATCGCGCGTGTGATGTGACGCTGACTGACGCACTGATGCTGCCTTTGGTTAGAGGGTAGGGCCAGCACTCCTTTTCCGAGATGTCTGACGGTCGCCAGCCCAGCGCCGCCCAGGAATCCGTCGCGTAATCCAGTATCACTTCCATCTGCAGTGGTGGGACCACGTATAGCACGTGTACTATCATTGAGGTGTTTTAACTATATGAATTTAAAACTGCTGGGCGAATACGCTGCGTATCATACTGGCTCTCTTGATCAACATTGCGTTGCGTATGGTCCTCTCAAATATGCAACTGTTGATAAGGGTGAATTGAATGTACCGAACCTAGAGCCAACCGAATCTCGATCTCGCTTGGCACAAGAGTCTCTTGTGTCTAGCCATCCTGATCCGACTGTCGCAATGATCGACCAAATTTGCCGTACATTCGTGCAAATCTTAACATTGTAGTACGTACCTCCGGCTGGCCGGCCTTGTTGGTGACTTGTCTGTAGAGCATGCGGTGTCTGTTGTTGCGCAGCTGCTTGACGCTGTAGCAGTTGGTGTTGAAGAGGCCGTATTGACTGTAGTTGCTGTTGTCAGCGAAGTCCTCAGGGTCGTATGCGTGGTTGAAACAGCCCTCCCGGACGTCCGACTGCGTCAGCTTGTCGCGCGCCGCTAAGAAGAGCGCACCGTAATATTGCTAATTGCTGCTCTGCTGTTGCCAGCCAGCCTGCTGCGTGTGCGCCGTGCGTCTACATAGGTAGTTCACGCACCCTTTCCGCATTGGAAGCCGAAACGACCAAAGGGGCAGTAGCAGCTGCGCTGGAAGAGGTCGTTGGCCGTCTCGACGCAGACGCCGCCGTGGCAGTCGTCGTTCGTGTTGCACTCGTCTGCGCGGTGGTTTCAAAATGGTGCAAATGCATTCACCTGGCTGCTAGAACTCAGTGCCACGTTTCCACGATGCTAACAACCCTGGCGAAGAACACACAAGTATTTACACTTGCAATTGCAACCGAGTCTGACCAAGTGGGTGGTGGAGGTAGATACCTACCGTATGCTCACTTGGTGAGGGTAGTGGTCCCCAGAGCTCATAATGCAGCCCGAATACCCAAGAGTACTTTTCTTCAATAATAAGTACATTTCTTTTGTCTTTTTTTTGCTAAAACAAGGCATTTTCAGTCCTGCCTGAGAGGCGCAGTAAAGCTTACAAAAAATGTAGGATGGGGAGAGTTCCGACTTGGACCTGAGGATCCCTCCCAGTTCCCTCCAAGTTTTCAGATATACGACTGGACATACTGAACGTACAATGTATGTATGCGCGCAAGAACTGAAGCAAACACGTAATCTGGTGTACCGTACTCACTCTCAAACTGGCAGTAGTCTCCGGTGAATGGACCAGAGCAGTGGCAGACGCCGCTCGCGTCCTTGGTGCCACGGTTGAGGCACATGCGAGCCAACGAGCCTGGTTCCACTATAATAGTCACTGACACGCGCCACGGCATACATAGGTACGGTAGATACACTTAGGGTCGTAACCGGAATCGTGTTTTGGTGCAGTACGGTAGGTTCAAGATCGGATAAACTGGTTGGAACCGGTAACAGTAAAAGCGTTGCCGCTTTTCGTGTTCTCCAAAAATCGGTATATAGGTATAGGCAGTTTTTCGAAGTGCAGTCAAAAACGGCTCCTACAGTGTCGATCGTACGCGCCTAGACGGTGTAGTGCGCGCTCAGGACAGCATACCGGCGTCGACAAATTCCAAATCCGCGCAGGACAGGAACCGGAAGTCGTCGCCCCAGAGCGTCACCTCGTTGGCATGGCGGACCAGCTGCAGGACGCACGCGCTGCAGGGCACCTGGTCGGGCAGCTGCAGCGTCACCGTGCGGCCGCTGCAGTCGGCGTGGCACTGATCCATGCGTGACACCGTAACTCCTCCAATAGTGCCCTGAGCACTATACTTTCATGCTCTCTCTGTTCCCTTGGGGCACTATTGGAGAGGTATTGCGTTCCTTAGGTGATTTAGAACAGCTCAAAGTCGGTAGCTCCAATGTCACGCATTCTGCAACTACAGTGCAAGTGCTAACCTGTCAATGCAGTGGATGGACGTTCCACGAACCCTAGTGACCCCCTTTACTTATTCAGACGTGTGTGTGTGGAACCCTCCTTTCGCTGGTTCTATTTTCATACCGGATGTTGTCGTCTAGGTAAGTGCCGACGTCGCTCTTTTCCAGACCGATCGGCTTGAGGTTGGTCAGGAAATTCATGTGTTTGTCCAGAAGCTTGAACTCTGCGCCGCCCTACAATGGCAGCGCTCTTGCCAACTTTTCATAAGACAACACATTACTGTGGCTACAAAAAAAGCTGCAACAAAAGCAGCTGCAAAAAAATACATTACAAAAAATCACGAGAACAGGGTGTACCGTAAATCCTACAATAGTGCCATCAGGCACTATACTTTCAGCCTTTCCTTACCCAGGTGCACTATTGCAGGGGGGGGGGTCCATTATTGGATATGGGGGCGCTATTAGAGGATTTGCGGTAAGTCAAGCGCTTTACTGACGCTGTGAGCATAGGACATGCGCCACGTGACGTTGATGAGGCGGTCGGTCGACTTGAGAAAGACGGCTGGCACTGAAAGTGTGCACGACATGCACGTTGTCGAGCACGCACGCACGCACGCACGCACGCACGCATGCACGCACGCACGCACGCACGCACGCACGCACGCACGCACGCACGCACGCACGGACGCACGCACGCACTCACGCACGCACGCACGCACGCACTCACTCACTCACTCACGCACGCACGCACGCACGCACGCACGCACGCACGCACGCACGCACGCACGCACGCACGCACGCCGCACGCACGCACACCTCCCGCCGCAACGCCTCCACACGGCCATCTGGTGTGGACAGTGTCGAGATAGTCGAGCCAGTTTCTGGCCGGCGGAAAGAGCAGCTGCACGTGGCCTTCTACGACGAGAGGCAGTACGCACAACAGCACGCTCGGCCATAGACGGGTCATGTCGCGGCACGTTCCCGTCAAGTAGCGTCAAAACTGAATCCCGCGCCGCTGTCTGCCACGCGGATTGACCCAGAAAGTCTCCGATCGCTCGCAGTTGTGGGATTGCAGCGGAACAAGCGGTGCGAACCTAGCCAAGGGACACACAGACAGATGGGTAGGTGTTGTTGTCATTGTTGAGCGCGGCCTCTGGCGTGGATAGAGGGCGGCTCGAGCGCGCGCGCGCGCGCCAGCCGAAAGGGCAGCGCGGCGGGCGGCGCGTTTTGAATCGACTGGACCCCGACCGGTGAAATCCACAGACGAACGGTAGTGGAGGAGGGATGGGGGCGTGAGCCGCCGAGTAGACCAAACGAGTAGAGGGAAAAAGTGGGCGTGAGACACCGAAGTGTTGGGCATGGAAATGCCACGACACGACTAGGATGAGCTGCGTAAAGCTCCTCACACATCGACCCTTCTAATTTATAAGCCCCCCTCCCTATTATTAGCTTCTCCCATGTTTATACACCTTCCTACGGATCGAACGAAACAATTATATAGGGGTTATTTGCGGTATTTGCGCGCGTGCGTGCGTGCGTGCGTGCGTGCGTGCGTGCGTGCGTGCGTGCGTGCGTGCGTGCGTGCGTGCGTGCGTGCGTGCGTGCGTGCGTGCGTGCGTGCGTGCGTGCCTGTGTGCGTGTGTGTGGATGGGTGGGTGGGTCCGTGTGAGCAAGTACCTGTAAGTGACTGTGTGAGTGTGAATGTGTTTACAACGATGGCATGTGGCGTGGCAATTTTGGTCGCCGCTACAGTCGAGGTGTCAAGCTGCTGCATGATTGGATGAATGATGATGTTGTCCCGCTCTTTTCTTATCTCCAAAAGAGGGCGCTTTCTCTCTCTCTCTCTCTCTCTCTCTCTCTGTGGAGCCGTGTGAGAAAGCAATACGTCACCCAATATTCCAGTGGCATTTCGGTGCAGTCCGATTTGCTTCATCGAAAGGGGGCAGTTAGTGCAGCACAAAGGGCTACAGTAATGTATTTGAGGTACAAACTGTGCAAGCTTTAAAACACACAGCATAGATACATTAGCATTACTGTAGTGAGAAGTGGTTACAAACACTTCTTTCTTTTGTGCTTCATCGCCGCTATTTCATTGTTTTACAAATACAAAGAAACTGCAATTTTTGAATGGTGTGGGTTCGATAATAAACGTACGATAAGCGCAATTCCTAAGTTGCAAGACGTTTAAATATGACCAACTGACTGCACTGGCTATTGTGTATGCCTAATGTTGTGTTTAGGCATATATCAATAACTTCAGCTTGCTGATAATTTTTAAAACAAACTTTTAATTGTGCTGTCATTTGGCTCACTTATTTTCACACCTTTGCAGTGTGAATTTCGATCATCGTTTGGACAGCTGACGATGTACTGCTGGAAAAATTCGTTTTTATGGTACAAAGAAAATTCAAATGGGGTACGATTCACTGTTGTTCATGCACTGGCCGCTGTTCACGCTGCACTCCAGTGGTACTGCATAGCAGAGATTTGCAGTATGAGAGAGCTACATATGATGAGGGAGTTACGTATAAGGGAGTAATACATACCATGTAGGTATATACCGTGCGTGTATACCTGGAGATATCGAAACGCCCACAATGATGACTCGAAGTCTTAAAGCCTGTACTTGATCGATAATATGCTGCACTCTAGCACCTCTCTGTCGATGAAGCGGGCCCACTTGATCTGTGGCCCAAACCACTTGAATGACTTGATTGCAAAAATTTACTTTGATCGATTGTTTCGATCCAGTCGTATGTAGATTTTCTTCTTTTCGAAAATGTGCGTACGGAGTGTGTTTCCATTGTACTGGGTGTGTATCGCGACGGTGCTATGCGTTTGTGCCCGAACACATCTTCTTTTACGAAAAGCGCTTGTGTTTACTGCACCCTTTAAGGGAATCGCTAAAAAAAATTTCTGTAACCGCGCCAGTTTGGGAAACCTAAGCTCAGTGAACCAGTGAACCAGTGAACCAGTGAACCCAGAGAAACACACCATAATATTTTAAATGCGTTGACTCTCGTTGCTCAACCGTTAAATACTAAAACAACACGTCACACGCCACAATTTTTACAATAGGTTAATCTAAGTAATCCTATAGTTGTATTTTATTTTATTTCTTAGGCTTACACGCTTAAGCTTAAGCTTAGGCTTTTGCGTAGGCTTCAGGCTTGTGCGAGCGCGCGCATGTCCACATGCCTGCACACCTAACATGCACGCGCGCATGGGCGTGCACGCGCGTGCTCTCTGCAGGCACGCACGCACCCTCGCACGCACGCACGCACGCGCGGCACGCACACAAGCACATGCACGCACGCGCGCAGGCACGCACCGCACAGATACACAAGGACACCCACGCCCGCACGCTCACACGCGCGCACGCTCGCACAAACGCACAAGCGCGCACGCACGTGCACGCGTTCAGGCGCGCACGCATGCGCGCGGGCACTTCTTCTTCTTCTTTCCTGAGGCCGGCTCCGGCGTCGTCCATGGGAGTGGCCGACGTCGGAGCAGAGAGCGTCCGCGCTTGGGCGCTATAAACTTTCTATCAGCCGAAAAAAATAGATGAACGTTTCACCCCACAGAGACAGGTACGAGATCTGCCGTTGGGTGAAGATTGGGGTGGGCATTTGACTGCCCAGAAAGAGGTCCGTCAGCCAGGGAAACAGGAATAGCCTGCCGCCCAAGGATGGAAATTGACTAGGCAGGCAGACAGCACGTTGCTCACCTAGTGTTAGGGTTAGTAGTCAGACGCCACCCCTTTCGGGGCCGCGTCCGCGGACGCCACCCCTTTCGGGGCCGCGTCCGTCCTAGAAGTCGGGCGACACCTCGTCGTCCACGTCGGCCTCGTCGGCCACCGCGGACGGCGTGGTGTCCTTGTCGGCCACTTGCATGCACTTGCACTTGCCCTGCAGGGCCCCGGTGGAGGCCACCAGGGCGTGCTCCTCCGAGGTCGCTGGGGGCGCGACCCCCAAGAGGGCGTCCTCTTCCAGCTGCTCCGCTGCGGCGGCCTTTGCCTGCTGCTGCTCCTTGCGGCGTTCGGCCGAGGCCAGCTGGACCAGCCCCGTCTCGAACCAGACCTGCATGTTGTTGGCGCAGAGGACGGCGTAGGAGGCGTCCTCGACGAGCATGGAGTAGCTGGTGGTGTCGGGGCGCCTCGAGACGGAGCGCACCACCTTCCACCTGTCGGTGTTCAGGCCCGGGTTCTGCTTCGCGAGCATGCCGAGGATGAACTTCTCGTCAGCGACGCCGTCGTCGATGAACGTGCCGTGGACCAGGTGAGAGGGACCGTCGACCACTTGGGACGGTGTCCCGACGATCCAGCTCTGCCCGTCCCACGGCGGGATCTCCTTGACGACCTCGCGGAGCCAGGCGCCCGTGTCTTTGTCGTGGGGGGCCAGCAGTAGAGCACCGCCGCGGCCCACGCGACCCCACTCGTCGAAGCGCAGCAGCGGCGCGTTGTCGACGCCCATCAGGGTGGCCCGAAGACGCTGGCGGATGAACTTCAGCGCCGCGTCTCCGGCCTCCTTGCTCAGCTGCCTCTTGTCGGCCAGGCCGATGCCGACGAGCTTCCTCCGCTGCTCCGAGACGTTTCGGCTGGCCGGCGTCTCGGTGACGGCGGAGTTCGCCGCCGTGCACGGCCTCTTGGCGTCGGGGGCGGGCTCGGGATTCGAGCTCGCCGACGAGTTGGCGCCGCCGGCCGCCAGCTGAGCGGCGGCCTCCTTCGCCTTGATCCTCTTGCGCTTTCGGCTGCCCGGTTTCACCTTCTTGGGCGGCACCTGGGGAGCAGCCACCGGCACCTGCTGAGCAGTCGCCGGCGACTGCTGGGCCGTCACCGCCCCCGAAGGCTCCACCGAGCCGCCTCCACCGCTCTTGTTGCCGATCATCACGACCGCCTTCGTCACCTTGCGCTCTCCGTTGCCAGACATCTAGACAAGAAACAGAAGAGGTGTGAGGCGTCACTTTGCGAGAAGTGAGGTAGGTGATAGATAGACCAATACCATTCGCATGTGTACATGTGCGCGCTTGCACAAGCCTGAAGCCTAAGCCTAAGCAAAAGCATAAGCTTAAGGCAATCCTCAAGCACGCACGTGCACGCGCACAGGCACGCGCACACGGGCACGCTCGCACGAACCCAAACCTAAATCCTGAGTCTAAGCATATTAGCCTAAGCCTATTGTGTGTGATCGCGTTGTTAGTATTTTACAGTTAAGCACTGAGCGTCAACGCATTTAAAATATTATGGTGTGTTTCTCTCGGTTCACTGGTTCACTGGTTCACTGGTTCACTGAGCTTAGGTTTCCCGCCAGTGTTCTTTCGTGCGTCAAACGGTTTTTCTTCGCCCCGCCGGTACGCGTGCGTTTGTGCGTTCGTGCGTGCGTCCGTGCGTCCGTTTCGTCCGTGCGTGTGTCGCAGCGCCCGCCCGTTCCTGTGCAGAAATTCGCGCGGCGTTCGTAAATTGTCACACAAACGCGTTTCGTCCGTCGCGCCGTCGTCGTCGCAAACCGGAAAGAGCCGAAATTTTGAAAAATCTTTAAATCGACGCCATTTGATGGCGTTTTGAGATGTCCGCCGACTCCGTGACCAACGACGCTATCGCAGACGCGCTCGCGAGGGCGAAACAGGTGAATTTAAGTATTTGGATTTGAAATTTTTCGAGTTCGAGAAATTAAAAAAAATCAAAATTCAGCTAGCAGCGCAACACTCGGCCGACTCGCTCAAGAGGCCCGCCGTCGACCCGCTCGACAGTAGGGATTTTATTTTTTTTTAATTTAATTAAATTTTTAACCTATTCGCGTTGTTATCACATTTTGTCGAAACTTGGTTCTGAGAATATGCGAATGTATTTTTTTTCTGAGCCTTCCCCTCACTTTTATTAAACATCAGAAAAAAATGGACATAGAAATTAGATCTTTCAGAAATGAGATTACACCTTAGCGGCGCGCGTACATTTACGGAAAATAAATTTTAGATTTTGCAGCCAAAAGAATGATGGACAGCGGCAATCCTATCGTCTCTCTCGCAACCAAGTAGGCTCTTAAAAATTGTTGTACTACCGTAGTGTTTTCGATTTTTGAATTGCTAAAGGTGTTGTGCTGCTGCTTTGCGTGTAATTATTATTACTTTTAATATAATACTGTACTAATATTTTAATCTGATAATTTGGCAGCAGTAGCATCGGCAAATCGTTGCCAGGAATGCGTGTCGAACTTGTAAAATAATTTGTAAGTAGCATAATAAATGTGAAAATACATTTATTAATTTAATATTTAATATATTGTTTACAAAAAAAACATCTTACAGCGCCTTCGGTGGTATGCCAGGCGTCTTCGCGGAGACGATGACCGAGACGCTGGAGATTCCCGACTCGTGCGTCGGCCCCAGTGAGCTAATTAGTTAATTAATTAGCTAATCGGCATTAGCTAATGTGGACCCTAATTGCAGTCATCGGCCGGGGCGGCGAGAACGTCAGCAACATGCAGAACGCGAGCGGCTGCCGCATCCAGATGGCGCCCCCAGACAGTGAGTGTGTACCTGTATTCGTATCCCCAGAGAGTTTGTGCGTGCGTGTACGCGTGTCAGTTCCGTCAGAGTTTGTGCGTGCGTGTACGCGTGTCTGTGTGTCGTTAGTCAGTATGAGTGCGTGCGTGCGTGTACGCGTGTCAGTTCCGTCGGAGTTTGTGCGTGCGTGTACGCGTGTCTGTGTGTCGTTAGTCAGTATGAGTGCGTGCGTGCGTGTACGCGTGTCAGTTCCGTCAGAGTTTGTGCGTGCGTGTACGCGTGTCTGTGTGTCGTTAGTCAGTATGAGTGCGTGCGTGCGTGTACGCGTGTCAGTTCCGTCAGAGTTTGTGCGTGCGTGTACGCGTGTCAGTTCCGTCAGAGTTTGTGCGTGCGTGTACGCGTGTCTGTGTGTCGTTAGTCAGTATGAGTGCGTGCGTGCGTGTACGCGTGTCAGTTCCTTCAGAGTTTGTGCGTGCGTGTACGCGTGTCGGTGTCATCTGTGCGTGCGTGCGTGCGTGAGGAGCGCGTCTGTAGCGTGGCGTGTATCCCCGCGTCGTTGCAGGGATGAAGCTGAATCGCAGCTGCTCCCTCACCGGCACTCGAGACGCCATCGAGTAAGTGGCGATTTTTTTTGGATAAATTACCTATTTTGTTGTCCATTAATTTAGTTTTTTGATTAAAAATTGGGAAATGATTCGAGTGAGAGCAGCAGCCTCATCAAGGGCAAATTGTTTTCTATGGGGGGGGGGCGGATTTCCCTGCGATGAAAATCGAGCAAATTTCGGAAATGAATTGAAACTGTGGGACGAATTCCGTCCGTACCAAACGCCACTCTCGTCTCGTATCACTGCGACTTCCACAATTTCGTGAAACTCTTCCGGCAGCAAATTTCATTTTAATTGTTTTTTTTCGCTCTTGTTAATTCCCTCTCCGCAGACGCGCCAAGGAGATGATCTTCGAAGTGATCAATCGGACCGGAGGGCGGCCGGCGCCCTTCCGGGCGCCCATCCAAGTGGGCCAGGCGGGGGTGCTGAACAACGACCGCAGCATACTCATGTCGCAGGCCGCCCAGCTCGCCCAGAGCCCCGGCGTAGTCACTGTCGAGATGACCATTCCCGGCCTCAAGTGCGGAGCCATCATCGGACGCAACGGAGAGACCATCCGACAGATACAGGTTAGGGGGAGCCAGCCCCCCCCCCCCTGCATCGGGCTGACTGGCTCTCCTCTCTCGCTAGCAGTGGTCGATTGTGACCAGAAAGAGAGGCCCCCCGCGATCATAGAAGCGGCCCACGCGCAAACAAACCAACAGATTTACGTGGGACCGCACTTGGGGGGGGGGAGGCGTGTGGATTTGTGGAATTTTCCGATTTTCGAAGCAGATGGACTGTGAGTTCGTCTGCACGAATTTTTCACAAAATCTGTAGGCGCCGCAGTGGTATGATTCTTTCGTCCTTGAACGCTGCTCACAGACCTCTAAAACGTCCCAGTGAGTTTGCAGAGGAGAGCCAGCAGCCACCATGGGGGGGGGGGTGCTACTACCATTTTGATCGGATTGTGTCTGTTAGGTGTCGGAGTTGAAGAGGTGCGAAAATGATCTCGATTGCTTGGCGTGCGTGAGCGTGACAATCGTTTGGGCGCACTGATAACACCATGACGCTATACCCGCACCACCTTCTGCACTTTAGGACTCGTGCAACGTGAAGCTGGTCTTGGTCCAGGACACCCATTCGGTGCTGGAGACCCCCAAGCCACTCCGCATCATCGGCGAGCCTGACAAGGTTCTCGCTCTCTGCACGCACGCACGTACACGCGCGCACGCACGCACGCACGTACACGCGCACGCACGCACGCGCCGCCAACCGTAGGTGGAGATGGCGCAGCGCATGGTGGAGGACGTGATGAACAGCAAGGCGGAGCTGCCGCCCGACCGCCGCACCTCCGCCGGTTACGGTAGCAACGACTACGGTAGTCCCATGGGCACCTTCATGGGCGGCGGCGCCGGCGGCGTCAAGCAGATCGGAGAGGTACGGTAGTGGCAAAGCCCGAAAAAGGGGGCAAACGCGACTCCGCGCCCGTGCGGGAGTCGAACCCCGCGGCTCGCGCGTGTCGGCCGCATCGCCCTATTTTTGATTACTGATCTGCAGGTGATCGTGCCGCGCTCCTCGGTGGGCACCATCATCGGCCGCGGCGGCGAGAACATCAAGCGCCTCTGCGCCGAATCCGGCGCCAAGATCCAGTTCAAACCGGATGGTACGGTTTTTTTTTCGCCCATTTTGTTCTTTCTTGGTTCTTGCGCACTCGAAATGTGTACCACCACACGAAATGTTGCCAACCGTTCGTGTAACCTGGTGGTCCGGGTTTGGGCTCCAAGTCGAACGCTCCCCCCCCCCTCCAGAGCCTGGAAAATTGGGTTCTGTTTTAGGTTTTAAGCACAAAAAAAGACCGAAATAGTGCTGCTAGAAACCTACAGTCCTATTGGAGCTTCTAAGTCTGAGTGCATTCCCTCTAACCAGTTTTGTCAGCCCCCCCCTCTCCCTCTCAAGAAACACTGTTTACATTATTTGCCCCCCCCCCCATGCCACATGGCCCCAGACCCAGTGTGTCACTGCTGCAGACGGATGCCTCGATGGCCAGTGTCAGAGTAGCTCGCTATTGGGGGGGGGGGTACCACCCCAGGATCGGGCTGACTGGGTGCTCATCTCTCACTAGCAGCGGTCAATTGTGTATGACCAGATCATAGAGGCGGAGGCCCACGCACACACGCACGCACACCGGGGTTGCATTCAAATTTTTTTTTAATTTTGAAAAAAAATGCGCTACCCTGCTCGCGCGGCTTTGCAGACACCTCGCAGGCGGAGCGGACGGCGGTGTTGCAGGGCACCAGCGAACAGATCCAGCGCGCCACGCAGCTCATCAGCGACCTCGTCACCAAGGCCATGGTGCGCGCGTGACACTTTCAGATTAGACCCCCCCCCCACACTTCCTTCACAGCACGGTTTGCAAAGACGGATACGTTGATTTAACGGACCTTTCGCAAACCACTGCACCACCACGGGACGACGAAGGGGGGACGGGGGGAAATGGGAGTTGTGTACCCATCCCCCTTCTGTTAGCAGATTTTGGCAAGGTACATAATGTACCCCCCCCCCACACACACACACATCCTCCTATACTTCGATAGAAGAGAGCTTCATTATGTCTCTTTGTATTCAAACGAACGCGTTGCACAAAATGCCCCCCCATGTGCTGCAGTATTTTTTTAATTTTATCCGCCCCCCCCCCTCCTATCTATTCCCGTTGCAGACGGGCGGCACGCAGGAGACGTTCTACATGCACGTGCCCAGCACCAAGACGGGCCTGGTGATTGGACGCGGCGGCGAGACCATCAATATGATCACGCGTGCGTGCCTCCCCCCCCCTCTGCCGACATTTATCCCCCCCCCCGTCTTCTGACCTCGCGCCCTCCTAGTCCCGCGCATAATTTGGGGGGGGGTTGAAGTCCAAAACCGTTCTGTGTTTTTCTGGCTTGCCGATTGACTGACACTTTTGTGGTGCTTGCATCAAACCTCCCCCCCCCCACTCTTTGTCTCAGATGGGGGTTGGGAAGGCGCGCGGACCGACGCGCACGCACGCACGTACGCGCCTTGTGCTGTAGGCGAGAGCGGTGCGCACGTGGAGTTGAGCCGCGATCCGCCGCCCAACGACAGCGAGAAGATATTCGTGGTCAAGGGCAGCGCCTATCAGATCCACCACGCGCAACACCTGATCCGCATCAAGGTGCGTCCTCCGCGTCCGTCCGTACGTGCGTCGGTCCCCCCTAACCTAACCCCCCCCCCCAGGGTCCCCCCCCCCAAAGCACGCGCAATGGTTCATAATGATGGTCTCGCCGCCGGGAGGCGTGCGTGCGTGCGTGCGTGTCGACTGTTGTTGTTGGTTGTTGGATTTGGGGCCACGCTAGGAGGCCGTCAATGGCCCATGTGGCATGCCCATCATCATCTCCATGACGCCTTCCCGTCTAGCGCCGCAGAATGAGCCAAAGACGTTCGGAAGAACGCCATCTGTAATCTAGTGCAGCGACGGCACGAGAAAATCCATCGAGAGGGAAGTGCTCGATCTAGTGGCTCCATCAAGAATCGAACCCAGAACTGTGCGCGCAAGAGGCCGATTCCCTACCACTAGGCCATGCGCTGCCCGTCGAGGAGAGGTGTGCGTGCGTGCGTGCGTGTCTACGCTTCCTTGGCTTACCTGACCTGGGTTCAGGTTGGCGATCTGGCGCCCGGCACTCCAGTGCCGCCCTTCCCGCCGCTGGGAGGGGCGCCCGTGGTGCAGCCGCAGATGATGATCCACCCGCTGACCGGCGTCGCCCATCAGCCAGGCGCCCAGCCCGTCTCCAACCCCTGGGGCCAATACGGTATGACCACTTATTCTCCGAGAAAACACCTGAAAACGCACAACTGTGCACTCTGCTGCAGCTACGGGCGCCAATGCGCAGCCAGTCGTCGACCAAAACACCGCCTGGCAGCAGTACTACGTGAGTTCTTGTCAGTTTCTCTATTTAATTTAGAAATATAGATTGGTTCTGAATCGTGCCGGTGTCCTAGTGGCTAAGGTGTGAGCCTAGCACTCGCGAGTCCGCGGGTTCGAATCCTCAGCGTGCATGCACCACTAGTGTTGGTGAGTCGCGACTGTTGCAATCGCCACTCACTGTCAGTGTCTGGTGCTAAAGAGAACGCCAGGCCGAGCTTTACCGTTGTCGGTCGAATACCGCCATCGACTGGTCAATAAAAACGAGTCCACAAAAAGTTTTAAAATTGAGAAAATTAATGTGATGTGATAAATGTTATGTTTATTCCAGTACCAGCAGCAACAACAGCAGCCACAATTGATGGCCGCCGCCGCTGTGGCCATGGGCGGCCAGCAGCAACAGCAGGCCAACGGACAGCCCGCTGCCTCCGCCGCCCAGCCGGGCATCAACCCGCAAACCGGTTTGCCTTCTTCCTTTCTCGGTAGTCTTGCCTATCGTTTCGTCGTCCTTCGCAGGCCAGCCCGACTACTCGGCGCAGTGGGCCGAGTACTACCGCAGTCTGGGCATGAACGACCAGGCGGTCGCGATCGAGAAGCAGGCCCAGGCCCTGCAGCAGCAGGCCGGCGGGGCGGCTCAGCCCCAGCAGCAGCAGATGCCGGCTGGCAGCAGCAATGTCGTCGCCGCCGTCGGCCAGGCTGCCGCCCAGTGGTCGGCGGCGCAGCAGGCGGCGGCTGCTGCGGCCGCAGCTGCAGCGGGCCAGCAGCAGCAGCAACAGCCGGCTGTGAGCCAGGCGGCGCAACAGCAAGCGGTCTTCCCGGCGCCCGCGCAGTACTGAAAGTGTTCCCTAAGCGTCGCGTCGTCCGTCATTTCGCTCTCGTATCGCACACGGCGCGCGCAGGCGAGCAACGTTCTACTTGGGAACAAGCAGGAGGGAAGGACGTGTTCGCACCGGCGGCGACGACGTCTTTGGTTTAGCGGCGCTGTTGTTGATTGTTGTTCTCTCTCGCCCTCTCTCTCTCGGTTTTTTGGCTTCGTTTCGTTCTGTCCTGCTGTCGTCGCGTTTTTTTCTCCGCCACCTCAAGCGCCGCGTCTCGTCCGTGCGTGCGTGCGTGCGTCGTGCGTCGCCGTCAATTGGTTCGTTTTGAGCCGAGAAGTTCGAGAAAGAAGTCAGCGCCTCGTCGCTCGATCGCGCGTCCATCCGTCGTCACCGATAAAGCGCCGTGTCATCATCGTCGCAAGCGAAGCGTCGCGCGTGCGTGCGTTCGTACCGTCCATCCGTCCTCGTTTGTGTTTGCCGTGCGTGCACCCTGCTACGCGCGCGCAAGCGTGCGCGCGTGTGTGTCGTTTAGTCGTTGAGAGTCGCTGGTTTGCATTCATTCGCGCGCCCCGCACCCGTCATTCTCGTCGACAACAACAACAGCCCGCGTCATTGTGTGCGTAGCGGCGTCGCTGCGAGGAGAGGAACGTTGATGGGGTTCGGACCTGGGTTGGGTTCGGTGGTTGGTTCCGCGTGCGTACACTAGGTTGCACACACGCCCTCTGTCGGCGCCCTTTCGCGTTTCTTGGTCGCGTCATGGCCATGGCCCCACCGCCCGTCCACTCTCTCCCTCCCCCACCCCCCCCCCCCTCCCCTCCCACCTGTAGTACTAGCTGGTAGACAGCCGCGTGCGTCGCGCAAGTTGCCGAGACGAAAGGAAGTCGGGAGTGTTGACGACTGGCCACACACGCACGCACCACCCTAAAGCAGCCCTCATCCTTTTGAGTGCTGTCTCTGCCCTAGATTACTGACAGATGGTGCTCTTCCGAATGTCTGGATAATTATGCGGCTCTAGACGGGAAGGCGTCATGGAGAAGGCGTCATGTGTGGCTGTGGCGTAGTCCGTAAGGCGTTGGACTCCTGACCGCGAGGTCGGGGGTTCGATTCCTTGCTGGGTGACAACCACGGCAACCCCCTTGGGCAAGGGGTTTAAACCACTGCTCCGGTTTCTGGCTGTACCGTGGCCTTGGCCAAAAATCAGTGCCAGGTGGGGGCCCACCTTGCCTCGCGGCAGAAGAACGCCCATTGTTATGTATACGGCGCCGCCCTGTGATCTGGTGATTCAGTTAACGGCCATTGTGCTGTGTCAGGTGGTTGTCGTCAAAAATAAAGTTTTAAAAAAAGTTTTTTAAAAAAGAAGATGGCTATGCTATTAAGGAAAAATTTGCAGGCGGCTGCAAAAAAGGTGAATATGTGACGCTCTTTTGTTGGAGCCCAGTTTGAAAAAGAGGGGTATCAATTAAGGCATGCCTCATTTATGTATAGCCACTAATGCTTTGCAGCTGATCAACTTCAGTTTGAACAAACTGTGTATAAAAACCGAACCAAACGCAGCAACACGTCACATATTCGGCATTTTTTTGTGTGAGCTATCTCACTCACCCAAAATGCAACAGCAATCCTTTCACATCTCATCTATCTCTGGTCATTACCATCGACCTGGCACAGCCAAAGTTCCTACATAAATAATTGGCACCTTGCTAACATTTGTGAGATGTGGATTGCCACTACAGTTCAGTTAGTGATGTGTAGGTATACATATGGTACTGGCTCCATTCGTCATTTCCTTTTTGGCATTTACCCAATAACGCACTGCTCCTATACAACGTGTTTGCGTGCGTACGTGCGTGCGTGTGTTCGTGCGTGCTTGCGTGCGTGCGTGCGTGCGTGCGTGCGTACGTCTGCATAGTGGTCCATATGCAAGACCCTGCGGTCCTTCCTGCCTGTCTTGCAACCACGTGGCATTTAGTCATGCAGCATATGTGAATGCAGGGTGTTCCAGTCCAGTTATAGGTCCTATGATTGCCACTGCTCCTTTCTATGCACACAAACACAAAAAAATGCCGAATATGTGACGTGTTGCTGCGTTTGGTTCGGTTTTTATACACAGTTTGTTCAAACTGAAGTTGATCAGCTGCAAAGCATTAGTGGCTATACATAAATGAGGCATGCCTTAATTGATACCCCTCTTTTTCAAACTGGGCTCCAACAAAAGAGCGTCACATATTCACGTTTTTTGCAGCCGCCTGCAAATTTTTCCTTAATACAGTGTTTTTTCGTAAGACAAACATCGATGCGTAAAACCTATACAGGCACCCGCATGCACGCACGCACGCACACATGCACGCACGTACGCACGCATGCATGCACGACATATGTACCACCCTCCCTGTGCGCCTGGCCTCCAGGCAAGCGGAGCCAGCTACCGATCTGGCTGCTGGACCGTGGGCTCAAAATTGCCACGGCGGGAGGGGGCTAGCCCCTAACGGCGCACACACACCTATCGCTCTTCATCGAGCTCCTATAAAGCTACTATGCTTCCTGTTTAACAGGTCCATGTGGGCAGGGGCCTTGCCCCGAGGACAGTGCCGCGGAACAGGTTTGATGGTGACCCGGTCCGTAGTGCGTCTAGTCTACTGCGTAAGGTCCTAGACCCCTGCGTCCTGCTCTCAGAGTACGTACTGACTCAGCAGCGCGTTTCTCGGGAATACGTATCAGACCGCAAGGTCTTGCTTCTACTCGTTTGAGCCTCCAGTAGAGAGAAGGTCCACTGGAGAGGTCGTGATGGAGGTGGCCTGGTGGTCTCCGCTTGGGCCCGCGGACGCCTTGGCCTGAGGCCGTTGCCGCTGGAGGTTCAGTGGAGGACGCCCTGGTCGCCTTCACCACCGCCCTAGCCGTGGGATGCCTGATCAAATACCTAACACTAGGTACTAGTCCAGCCTAGCCACCTAGTCAATTTAAACCGCCGGACGGCGCGTCACTCCTGTTAAGCCGTTTCTGTTGAACGGCAATTTCCCTACCAGGTGGTCCTAAAGGCCAGCCTGCTCCGAACACCACCCAACGGCAGGTCTCGTACCTCCTCCTGTGGGGTGGAACCATTTCTGTTTACGGCTGTTAGAGAGTATATAGCGCCCAAGCGCGGACGCTCTCTGCTCCGGCGTCGGCGGCCTCTGTCGTCGCCGTCAGAGCCGGCCCGAGGAAAGAAGAAGAAGAAGACATATGTACCATGTATGACATATGTAGCATGCTTGGTAGAATCCCCTGAGTGCAGTAGGAGACACTCATTGTATAGAATGTGAGCATGTGGTTTGAAAATAGGTACGCATGTATTTTTCTGACCAAAGTTGTGCACAACTAATTGTCATGCAAATGATACAAAGCAGGATGACCTATCAGCAAATGGCACAGCATGCAGAGAAACTACAAACAGAAGCCACTGCGGATAATTGTGTGTGTGCGTGCATGCGTGCGTGCGTGTGCAGTTGTGCTATATTGCTGCATCGTAGCATAGTGATGTAAAGAATCAAAATGATCGCTATAACTAGGCGGTCAACTTTTGTGTTTTAGCCGAAGTGATGCGACGTACTCACATCGAGTTTTTTGTGAAGCAGCCGATTTGATGGTGTGCGTGCGTGCGTGCACATCTGCAGTGCCATATTGGTTCGTCGGAGCATAGCAGTGTAAAGAATCAAAATAATCTACACGTGCAGGCGGTCAACTTCCGTGTTTTAGCCAAAGTGATCCGACCTACCCATATCAATATTTATCGATTATTCCGGATGTGAAAATATTTTGGTGCGTCGTATCATGTTGACTTCAAGGAATGAAATGTTCGCCATCGAAGGGCAATCAACTTTATTATTGATGTTAATGCCCTCTGACGTAACCACACCAAAATATCGCCATTTTTCGTTTTCGGTATAATGGGGAGAGGCATTTTGGTGCGTTCAATTTGGTCCAATTGTCAAAAGGGGTCTACTCCAGGTCATGCCGAACAACTTTTTCCTTTATAGCAAAGCTCTGTGATAAGCCGTTAGCGCGCCTATTAAACACAAACTTTTTGGCCGATATTTTTAATTGCTAATAACTCATTATCGGTGATGAAGTTTTAGGTTCAGTGACTTGGCATAGACTTTCCATAAGAAACTGTTCAAGGAAATCAAAAAAATTGGGGGTTAATTGGGCACTTTTTCGAGATTTACTCTTGGTGGAAACCACCCCAAAAAATCGACTATGTCCGAAAAAACGCATAAAATCGACGATATCTCGAGTTTGGTAGGACGCAGAGACGATTCCTTTGGTACGCAAAATTGCCATCATGGGTCGCTTACACATGCCAAGTTTCATTCCAATTGCCCACGGCACTAGCGAGTGGCGCTCCAAAAACTGGGAGGAGAACACGAAAAAAAAAAGACACTTTTCGGAAACATTTTCGGGCGTACCCCCTTAACGCGCAGCAATACTGCAACGCGCTGTGGCACGTACGGTCCCCCGATGAGTGCGCTTCTTTTGACCCATAACGCGCCGAAATCGGTTCAGCCAATCAAAAGTTATGGGCGATCAAAAATCCGAATTCTCGCGCGCGCAAGTCGTCACATATTAGGGTTGTACGCTGACGCGTACACCCTGATATGGGTCAACCCCTAATCCAACAACAACATCCTGTTGAGTAGTGTTGTCTCTCAGTGGCCGAATCACCAAACAATAATTGTCGAAAGAATAAAAGCCACAACTGCTAACCGTGTATTCTGCGTGATCCGCATGTACGACTCTACGTTGTACATGGGCAATGCGTGTACGGTGCGAATCTACAAAAACAAAAGCAAGAATACGATGGTGCATGACCGCTCCGCTCTAGAGATTTCAGTTGCTTTGCACACCCTCCCCTCAGCCTCAATTCTCGATTAGGGAAATGATTGCCTTGCTTGTGCGTTGCCTTGCGCGAGCAATTTCAACTGTGGACATTTGTATGGGAACGGAATAGGGTCGGAAATGTCCGCGCATGTCAAAACGCTTTAGCGTACCTCAGCTTCGAACTGGTTTCTCTTTCTCTAACGCGGTCTCTCCGCTCCCAAAAATACGACACGACAACAACAAGCAGTAGTACACAGACAGTATTCACGGAGTCACAAATGATCACAGATCATTCGTTGTCAGCAGCAATCGGCTACCGGTCCTGACGTCAGAGCCGTCGCGACTTGTTCATGTAGCAGGCGCCGACGACGGTGAAGAGCGCGCCCAGACAGGCGACCACGAGGATGAGGGTCAGCGCCAGCGCCACCGGCGAGAGACAGATCGCCCCCCATCGCTGCGCCGAGTACGGAGAGGAGTGCAGGCCCCGTCGATGTGACAGCTCCCAGGGCAGCGCGGCGCTCCGCTCCTGTAAGGGATGGGTAAGCGCACATTTCCCAGGATAGGAGCAGCGTATGGTCTAGTGGCAGAATCGGCCTCGCGCGCGCACGGCCATGGGTTCGATTCTCAATGGGTCCACTAGATCAAGGACTACTTCCCTTTCCATGGATTTTCTCGTGCCGTCGCTGCCCAAGATTACAGATGGCGTATTGGCGTTCTTCCGAACGTCTTTGACTATTTCTGCGGCTCTAGGCGGGAAGGCGTCAGGGAGATGGGTACGCTATATGGGCCATTGACGGCCTCCTATAGCGTTGCCCCAAATCCAACAACAACAACAACAACAACAACAATCCAAATCCAGAATTGAGGCTGGGTTGAAAAATGAGCGCCCGATGGCGTTGGCAAAAGAAAATAATAAAGGGAGCCGCTGACCGCGTCCTCGATGTCGAGCGCACTCATGTCGGTGTTGACGTCGAGCACGGCGTAATCGGCCTGCCTGTCCGCATCGGCCCGAATGGCCCGTCGACGGCGCCGGCCGGCCGCGCCCGCGGGCGCCGGCGGGCAGCTGGGCCGGATGGCGCTGTCGACGCAGTCAGGGTCTTGGTCGGGCTCCTGCACGACGAGTGGCGTTCAGCGTCCCTCCGTACTCGATCGTGCGTGGGTGCGTGCCGGTGCGTGCGTGCGTGCCGGTGCGTGCGTGCGTGCCGGTGCGTGCGTGCGTGCGTGGGTGCGTGCCGGTGCGTGCGTGCGTGCCGGTGCGTGCGTGCGTGCCGGTGCGTGCGTGCCGGTGCGTGCGTGCGTGCCGGTGCGTGCGTGCGTGCCGGTGCGTGCGTGCGTGCGTGCCGGTGCGTGCGTGCCGGTGCGTGCGTGCGTGCCGGTGCGTGCGTGCGTGCGTGCGTGCGTGCGTACGTGCGTGCGTGCGTGCGTGCGTGCGTGCGTGCGTGCGTGCGTGCGTGCGTGCGTGCGTGCGTGCGTGCGTGCGTGCGTGCGTGCGTGCGTGCGTGCGTGCGTGCGTGCGTGCGTGCGTGCCGGTGCGTGCGTGCGTGCGACGCACGGATGCGCGCGCTCGCGTACCCGGACGGCGATCTTGATCTGGCAGTTGAAGAAGAGCTGCGCCTTGTCGGCGTACTTGAAGACGTGCGCCTCGACGCCGCCCATGAGGCCGTTCTGGTACTCGATGTTGTTGACGAGGAAGCGATCGATGGCGCAGCCGTCCGCGTCGACGAGGTCCACCCGGTTGCCGGCGCCGTCGTCGACGAAGCACGAGTAGACGGACATGCAGAACGTCGAGACTGGAAGGGCCACTCGACGCGAGTGTCAACACGACGGACGGATGGACGGACGGACGGACGGGACGGACGGACGGACGGACGGACGAGACGGGACGGACGGACGGCCGGACGGCCGGACGGACGGACGGACGGACGGACGGACGGACGGACGGGACGGGACGGACGGACGGACGGACGGACGGGACGGGACGGGACGGACGGACGGACGGACGGACGGACGGACGGACGGACGGACGGACGGACGGACGGACGGACGGACGGACGGACGGACCGACGGACGGACGGACGGACGGACGGACGGACGCACGCACGCACGCACGCACCGGTGTCGGAGTCGCACACCCACTTGTGGTAGACCTGCTGGCCGATGACGGCGAACTGGATGACCGGGCCCTCGGGACTGCCGTCGTGGATCTCGTATCTAAAAATTTTTTCTCCGAAATTTCGAACTGTTGCTGTAAATGCTGTTAGTAAGGTTTTTGTGCATTGCAAACGTTTTGCACAGAGCGCTGCTAATATGGCAGATGGGCGCCAGAAGGTCAACTGTATAGTCAACGTCGGCAGTTATATGTGCTGTGTTGTTGTTGCTCCATTGCAAAATGTAAAAACAAACCATAACAAGTCTTTGAATTCAAAAAGTACTGTAGTAAAAAAAAAATGCGGTAGAGTCGGTGCCCCACCTGAGCACTTTCTCTTGCACGGTGTATTGTGTGACCCACCCAATCCCCCAGTGATTGATTGCTGTATGGCTGTGTGTCAAGTCGAGCGCAAGGTTTCAGATATTTTTTTAATGGCTCGTACCTGCAGACGGGCATGGGCACCGTCTGGGTCTGGAAAGCGGTCGTGAGGCCCGACACCTCCAGTTCCGTGCTGACCGTCTTGTCGGCCTCCATGTAGAAGCACTGGATCGTGTACGCGCGGTCCACCTGTAGGTGCAAGCATTCACTGTTGAACTGACGTTGAATCGCTTTTCGCAGTTGAAATGAAATAAAGCTGCACTATTGGGGCAGCTCAGGCAGTATGACCTAGTGATATAGGGAATCGGCCTCTGGTTCTCACGGTTCTGGGTTCGATTCTTGATGGATCCACTAGATCGAGGACCACCTTTCTCAATGGATTTTCTCGTGCGGTCGCTGCCCTAGACTACAGATGGCGTGCTTCAGAATGTCTCTGCGGCTCTAGACGGGAGGGCGACATGGGGATGTGTTACTACTGTTTACGGGCTACTGACGACCTCCTAGCGTCGCCCCTCATCCAACAACAACCAGAACACCGCGTGCTATGTGACTGAGTGGTCTGCCCACCTTGGTGATGAACTGCGGGTGGAAGGAGATGACGACGGTGGCGGAGACGAAGATGCCGCGCGGGTTGAGGGAGCGCGTCCGCTGCGTGCCGCACGCGTCGAACGGCAAGTCGATGACGGCCGTCCGACTGCCCCCGCCCTCCACCCGGCAGCCCTGCTCCGCGTAGCGGTTCTAAAGCGCGCTCAACCGGCTCGAACCGGTGCGAACCGGATCGCCCGACCAGCGCACCTTGACGTAGACGTGCCCGTTGAACGCGTCCTGCGTGTTGAAGTTGATCGCGAGCGACGTGGCGCCGCACTCGATCTCGGGCTCGCCCTCGACGCCGTTCGGGATCGGCACCGCCGCCAGCCGGCTCACCAGCGTCGCCGCCAGGCACAGAGCGAAAACACGCATCTTGCTTGCGCTGCGCTTGCTTTCTTGCAGAGAGAAAGTGAAACCAAGAATCAGGTCTGTCCCAGGCAGGGCCGGAGGGGCCCGTTTTAAGGGCCCCCAGATCGGGGCCGGACGGACGGTTCGGGGGCGACTTTGACGGCCGCGCGCGCGGGCGCGCCGCGTGAAAGTGGTGTAATTGCGCAACGGGGACGGGCGGGCGCGCGCGCGCGCAAGGGAAAAACGGCGCCGAGATGACGGATCGGGGTCGGGACGACGGCGACGGCTGACCCGACGAGAGGATGACAGCGAAAGGCCGGCGCGAGAGGTTAAAACAATGGGTCGCGCCGTCGCGTTATGAGACGCGCGCGCGCGCGTCGGTCGCCGCGCCGACCGATCATGTTTCTCGGGATCATCGTGGCCCCGAGGGCAGCGGAACGAAGACGAAATCGGCCGCAATCCCATCCGCGTTTTCGGGCGGCGACGCACTGTTTAACGTGGGTAATTTCTTGACTATACTGCACCTATCTGCAATTGCAAACAGTGTGTCGATGACTGTTTTTGTTGTTGTTGGATTAGAGGCAACGCTAGGAGGCCGTCAATAGCCCATATACATAGCATACCCATCTCCATGACGCCTTCCCGTCCAAAGCCGCGTAATTAGCGAAAGACATTTGGAAGGACGCCATCTGTAATCTAGGGCAGCGAGTCAGCGACAGCACTACAAAACTACCACCCACGTTGCAGTATGCTTTTAAGAGCCGCTTGTGTGAAAATTTTGCCGAGTGTAGTGCTTGGAATTGTCGCCGCCTTCCTTTGTTTCTGTTTCTCAACGAAAAAAACTCTTCGAAAGTAGAAGAAAATCCGATGAAATGGTAGTAATGACAACACAAAACGAACCAAACAAAAACGACAACAAAGCAGCGCCATACTTAGCGTAAGCAGCTTCTAGAGAAGTGTCTTTTGATCGAGAAGAACCAATCAATAAATCGGAAAAGGTAGCGGACAAAAGCAAACATTCAAACAGCGTCACGTTTTAGTACAGCAGTTACAAAGTAGCACGCGTAATTTTTGGACAGCAACTGCGTTATACCAAAAGCACGATTAAAGACAGCAACAGCAAGGAAAGTCAGAATTACATATTTGCATCAGTTACGACAACAGCACTAAGAGTCGCCGGATGACAGCACAAGCACGCACGCACGCACTACACTGCAAAACCAAAGAGCCAAGGGAGGGGGGATACCCCAAAAAACCCCAAAAAAAAAAAAAAACGAAAGTGGCCACACCTGCTCAAAAGAGTCGCCGGATGACAGCACAAGCACGCACGCACGCACGTACACTGGCACAGACTCTCAGCCCAAAAGATCTTCAGCTCTAGCCACAGTACATACTGTCAAAAGCCTCCACTCCACTTTCGCGCTTCTACCATCTTAGGACAGTGCTGCCTGACATTCAACAGTTTATGGACAGAATCAATATGAAAAAAAATTCCCGTCCTCCAAAGTTTCTCCCCCATACGGGCCGTGGGGGAGTAACTTCGGGAAACCAGCAACAGCCGCTAGAGGCCGTATTGGTGGGGCTTGTCGACCAGGCGAAACGCCTCGAGGAACTCGTTGAGGTCGATGAAGCCATCCTTGTTGAAGTCGATCGAGCTCGCGACCTCCCGGATGTAGTCATAGCCGAGCGGAGTCTTCGTGTACTGGCCCAGCAGGCTGCAGGCCTGCTCGAACTCCTCCATCGACACGTGTCCTGGATGACAAGCGGTACAAAGCTACTGGTGGAAACACGACAACAGCTGAGGATGGTCAGTTCCAACCCGAGTTGTCCTTGTCCATGAAGCGGAAGATGGTCTCGAGCGTGTTCTTGTGCCGGTAGAGCGTCTCCACCACGCCCGGGTTGTCCTGCGCGGTTGGTCATGGGCAGCATCCCTCTCCCTTACTAGTACTACTGTGTGGGGCAGCGTTTGGCCTAGTGGTCGGCCTCGCGCACGGTCCAGGGTTCGATTCTTGAGTATTCACAGATCGAGGACGACTTCCCTCTCAATGGATTTTCTCGTGCCGTCGCTGCCCTAGATTACAGACGGCGTTCTTCCGAATGTCTTGGGCTAAATACGCGGCTCCAGGCGGGGAAGGCGTCATGGAGATGGCTATGCTATGCCTCCTAATCCAACAACAACAACAACAACAACAACAACAACAACACACTACTGCGTGTGTGTCATTCTGTGCGGTGCGAACACTGTCTTCATTAGGCACTTCCGGTTACCTCCGAGCGTAGCTGCTCGGCGGCGCCCTTCTTGCGGTCGTCGGGCGAGGGCGCGAGCAGACTGACGTCGGACTCGGCGAACGTGCTCGCGTACTCGACGCGCTTGCCGTCGGGCGTGAGTCGGACGAGCTGGTAGGCGAGCGCGTGCCAGGGCAGGCTCAGCTTCGTCACCGCGTCCACCGCCTTGCACCACTCGTGCATGAGAATCAGACCTGACCGTGAGTAGGGCGCCAGCGATTCGCGGACGCGCGCACCGGCACGCACGCACCGGCACGCACGCACGCACGCACGCATGCACGCACCGGCACGCACACACGCACCGGCACGCACGCACGCACGCACGCACCGCCACGCACGCACGCACGCACGCACGCACGCACGCACGCACGCACGCACGCACGCACGCACGCACGAGGCACGCACGCACGCACGCACGCATGCACGCACGCACGCACGCCGGCAGGCAGACAGGCTGGCACGCACGCACGCACGCACGCACGCACCTGAGTCATTCACGTCGTAGCCCTTGAAGAGCTCGAGCAGTTCGGATCGAAACGCGAACAGCTTCTCTCTGAGGTCGCGTACAGCCGACTGCTCCACTTGGGACAGTCTGAAATGGTAATTGCGTCGCTAAATGGTATTTCGGTGCTCTCTCCCGACCTCTGTGGGCAGCGAATGGCTTAGTGGTCGAGAATCGGCCTCTTGCGCGCACGGTTCTGGGTTCGAGTCTTGATGAATCCACTAGATTGAGGACTTCCTTCCTCAATGGATTCTCTCGTGCTGTCGCTGCCCTAGACTACAGATGGCGATCTTCCGAATGTTTTTGGATAATTACGCGGCTCAAGACGGGAAGGCGTCATGGAGATGGTTAGGCTATATGGGTCATTGACGGCCTCCTAGCGTTGCTCCAAATCCAACAACAACCAACAACAACCCGACCTCTGTCGAACGGTTATCTTCTTGTGGCTCTTAGTCGCCATGTACTGTACAAAGTGCGGCTCCAGATTCTCGCCGGAAAACTTGACGTACGCGCCCCTGTTGCTTCCCAACTCGTAATAGTTGGACGCGGAGAATATGGTCAACACCTGAATATTGTCAATTATCGATTTCCTTTCGATAAAATACCACACTATAATGGCAAACCATTCCGTTGTGCGAATACTCGTAACCTTCGTACTTGCACTCGTGCGAGCGGACGACAAGCTAAACTTTTCAATTTCATTTTTTTTCTTTCCGGCAATTGTAAACTCCACACACCTGAAACCCGTATTTTTGGCAAAAGTCTTTGGTGACGTCCGGACCGAAATAAGAGCCGCCTCCTCTGAATACGTTTGGCCAGCAACCGGGCTGTTGCTTTGGGTCGCTCCTGAAATCCCAAATTGGCAAATATCGATAGAATTTGTCACAACTCTTTAGTTTAGTACAATTTAATCACATTCTGTCTTCGACAATTGGTTGCGTAACGTTAAAAGTTAAATTAATTAATTAAAAAATAATTAAAATCGTGGCGTTGCAAAGCTGATAAACTATTGTTTCGGGGCTCATAATAATAACTGAGTGTCATTATTATGCGGTGCGTTTTCTTTTCTACCATAAAATATCGAGCATCTGCTTCCACTCTTCGACGTCGATGCTCTTCCTCCCAGAGCGACTGTCTTGGACGACTGGAGGACGCAGCACGGAGAGATACTGGAATTGTACGAGTGCATGCGTGCCTGCAGGCGTGCGCGTGCGTGCATGCGTGCGTGCCAGCCTGCCTGCCTGCCTGCCGGCGTGCGTGCGTGCGTGCGTGCGTGCGTGCGTGCGTGCGTGCGTGCGTGCGTGCGTGCGTGCGTGCGTGCGCGCACCTTGTGTCTGGGCAAATTCTCCAAATAATTCAAGTCGACAGTGTCCGAAATGCCTCCGTGACAGACGAAGATCTTTTCGTCGATCACAGTAGCGACTGGCAGCCAGCCAAACAGGTCTTCGAACAGCCGAATTATTTGCGTCGCATGGCTCTAAAACCGGTTTCGCTGGCGCATTGACCCTGTTGGGCGCGTGAACAAAACGGAGAGGCGACCGACCTTGTACTTGTTCATCACCTCCTTGATAAAGCCGTACCTGCAATGTTTTGGAGCGCTCTCTCAGACGTCTGTTACGCACGCCAACCAGTAATTCAAATCATGGTCAGTCGTCGCAGCCATGTGAGAACACCTCGACACCGTAACTGGGCAAAGTTCTGAGAGTACATGGCAATTCAGTGGGTTTGGTTTTCACAGCAAAAACACAGTTCCTCCTCCAATAGTCCCCCCCCCCCGGAAAACGCGAACTTGAAATTGTGGTGCCTTAGAGCGTAAGCAAATTTGAAGATTGAGGGTCTATCGGAAGGTAAAAATGTACCTAAACAGTGAGTGTCTAAACAGGCACTTTTTGGTCAGGAAAAGGTTAAAATGGGCCGTAAATAGCGTCGTTTAGCTGTTTTAGGGTAAAAAGACACTGAAAAAGACGAAAAGAATGCACAGCGACAAAAGAACAAGAATGCACACAAGTTTTAAAACTTCAGAAAAATTATGGGGGGGGGAGCGATTTGGGGGAGGGGAGGCTGGGTAGGGCGCTAAACTTCCCACGGGGGTGGCATGGCAACCCCCCCCCCCAGTTACATGTATAAGCCACCGACCTCAGGTTCATAATGTGGTCCTCGTGATTGCCCCTGTTCAGGGTCACCGAGTTGGGGTTCAGCAGGAGACAGGCGAACAGCACCGCCACTATCTCCACCGACTGAGGGCCGCGATCCACGAAGTCGCCGTTGAACACGTACGGGTTGTCCGAGGACGGGTAGCCGTTCTATGGATACGATGGGCGCGAATTCAAACTTTTGCATTTGTATTTTCGTGAAATCAAGAGACACACGTCAACTGCGCACGCACACTACCGCCGGACAGCGGTGGCCTAGTGGTAGAGAATCAGCCTCCAACGCACGCGGTTCTGGGTTCGGTTCTTAGGCACACCCACAAACGAGGATTTTCCTACCAGTGGAATGTCTTTGACGGCGCTCGTGGCTATGAATTGTGCCTCAAGACAGAAAGGCGTCATGGATAGGGTACCGCAAATCCTCCAATAGTGTCACTTCATCGTGTCCAGTATGTCACTTCTTGCCCTTGGAGTGGGGGGCACTATTGGAGGATTTACGGTATTCTAAACGGTCCACGCGTCGCCCTCAGTCTCCAACCGCATCAAACCGCACACCATTCCAATTTTGAGGGGCAAAAAGCACAGCCACCTTGTAGAAGATGATGCAGAGGTCGTCGAACTTGCCGTGGAGGTCGCCGCAGACGGTGATTTGCCGACTGATGGAGGAGGAGACGCGCATCACCGTGGGCAGCGTCTTCGCGTGCACGCGCGCCTCGCGCAGCAACTCCAGGAGGTACTTGGCGTGCAGGATCTGCAGCGAAGCAGGCGTGGGCGCGAACGCACGGGTACGCACGCACGCACGCACCGGCACGCACGCACGCACGCACCGGCACGCACGCACGCACGCACGCACGCACGCACGCACGCACGCACGCACGCACGCACGCACCGGCACGCACGCACGCACGCATTCACGCACGCACGCACGCACGCACGCACGCACGCACGCACGCACGCACCGGCCCGCACGCACGCACGCACGCACGCACGCACGCACGCACGCACGCACCTTGTTCGACTTGAACGCCTGCACCATGGCGTCGATCTGGCCCTTGGTCATGGGGAACGTCAACCTGGGTCCCTTGTAGGACCTCTCGACCGAGATCTTGCTCGGGTCCGTCATCTGGAGCAGCTCCACCTCTTCGCTGCTCAGATCGGACATGGCTAAAGTCGAGTGAACCGCACCGAAATGCCGCAGAAACGTACTGCGTTTGGCCAACTAGCCGCAGATGCTGTGTGGTCGAACAGACGGACAACAGTGCAAGACCGTAAATCCTCCAATAGTGCCTCAGGTACGGTGAGGTTAGAGGAATAGTGCCCCACCGTTCACAATCCAAAGAGTGTCCTTGGGGGAGTTGTAATTCTGCATTCAACATGGAGAGAAGCCAAGCACTATTGGGGGAGGGTAAAATTTGAGATGGGGCACTATTGGAGGACTCACGATACATTGGCCATTTTGACAGCTAAATTATCCTCTGCAGGTATAAATTTGGAGAAGAAGCACCCTGCAATAATGTCCCAGGGTAAGGAGAGGTGGGATGTATAGTCCCGGGGTACTATTGGAGGGTCTACGGTACATACAGAGAGTGAAATCGGTGGCAGTAGTACACAATATCGACGTGTGTAAGACGAAGGGGTCTAACGAGCGAGTGAGAACTAACACTAAGCGCCAGACACGACACATTGTGCCAGTGTACACTGTGCATACTGTACATTGTACAATAGGACCCCCCCCTCCTCGAAAAGTACCCCTTTTCGATAGCCGAAGGTGGAAACAATACTGCCCCTTCCCAATAGGGCACTCCCAATAGTTCCCAATAAATTTCCAGTTTTTTTGTTGGATTAGGGGCAACGCTAGGAGGCCGTCAATGGCCCATATACATACAGTAGCATATCCATATCCATGACGCCTTCCTGTCTAGGGTTGCGCAATTAGCCAAAGACCTTCAGAAGAACGTCATCTATAATCTAGGGCAGCGACGGCACGAGAAAATCCATCGAAAGGGAAGTCCTCGGTCTAGTGGGTCCATCAAGAATCGAACCCAGGACCTTGCGCGCAATAGGCCGATTCTTCACCACTAGGCCATACGCTGCCCCAAATATCCTCTCGCTTCCCAACAGTTACTCCATTTTCAATCGATACTGTGTAATGACCTTGGTTCATGATGGTGAAAACCTCGCTGTGTAACCCTCATTTCAGCACGCATCGAGTTCGTTTTGCCTTTTTGGTCTACTTTTTTTTGCTTTGGAAATTGAAAAATCCGAGGTGTAAATTGCAGCGCCCCTCTCCAATAGTGCCCCGGGTAGCCGAGGGTACAAATGGAGAATTTACGATTTGATTCAGCAATTTCGCAAATTTGCGCAAAAAGGACACGTCGGACGAACGCTGGACCCCGGACTGGACGAGAAAGTGCAGCAATAGCAAAGGCCGATTCACAGCCGCGTTTGGCCCTCAGTCGGAGGTACAGGAGCCGCAATTTTGAATCCAAAGGATCCAAAGTTTGTTTGAATGCGCGCGCGGTCTTTTGGAAACTACGGTACCAAATCCAAGTAGGGTTCTTCTCGTTCGCGTCTCCTACTGTAGGTGATTGCTCCGGCTTCGTTCGTTGCTTCGGCTTTGAATATTCAAATTTAACCCTTCAAATTCCGCGTAAATGTTCCGCGTAAATTCAAACTCCTCCGACTCCAGTCTCGGGCAGAATTCCAGCGGTTGCAAATCGGCCTTCTTCAGAAGCGATAGGCGAGCGGCAAACGGTAAGTTAGAAAATGGACCGTCAGACACAAGGGGGGCTGATCAAAATTCGTTTTACCCTGTCAAAAAATGGGGCGGGGCCCGGACAAACAGCTTTGTGCAGAGACATTCTTACTGGCTTTTTTGACAAACACACGCATAGGTACACTACAGGTGTAAAGGACGGACATTGAACAAGCGTACATACAGGCACACAGCCATGGATAGACGAATGGATGGACAACGTACCTCGCTTCAGATGAGCGGTAAACTCTGCAGTTAGCGAACGCGGAGAGTTCAAACATGTTTCAGGTTTACAGTGTGGGTTCCGACACCGGTTCAACTGAAAACTAACTGACCTGTGTTCTGGATTTTTTCTTTCATCTTCCCGCCCGCACTGGCACCGTTTTCGGCGTCGACCATGGCGCTGATGATGTCGGTGAAGAAATTGTAGAGCTAGAAAAAAAGTTTCATTAATTTGAAACACCTAACATTCAAATATCACCATAGCATTCGCATTGTTCTGTCATCTTGCCACTGTGCGATGCTCAACAGCTCTCAGGGACAAATCACATCTACGCCGCACGCACGCACGCACACACGCACGCACGCACGCACGCACGCACGCACGCACGCACGCACGCACGCACGCACGCACGCACGCACACACACGCACACACACGAAGCGTGAATAACCTTGAGTTGGTCCTGCTCCCCAGCGTACTCGAGAGTCGTGAAAATGTTCCACGTGGCGCGTCGACGCGCCTCCAGTCGCGCCACGCTGCGGCGATACCATTTTTGAATTAAAATCGCCGCCTTTATGGCTGAAATGTGTTACACTATTTTGATTTATTTTTAAGGACTTCGCAAACAGCGCCGAAATCACGAAATCGAAATCGAGCCGTTCGTTTGCTTTGGCTGAAACAAGAGTTTGAATGACCTCGCAAACCAAAGTTTCGGGTTTCGGCGGTGATTGCTTTGAACGAAAGACGAGACACTATATTGCGGTGTGGTGCGCGAGCGCGATTCATAGTGGTGGTGGTGGTGGTGTGTGCAGAGAGATAATTGCTGGAAAGTGCGAAATCCGACGCGAATTTGCTGCAAGTGGACACGCAAGCACGTGCGCAGGACAGGCGGACGGACGGACGGACGGACACACTCGCGCGCGGCGCAACAAAACTGGTGCTGTCCGGTGGTGCAGCTACTAATTCGGTGCGCTCTAGCGAGAGAGGGAGGTGCAGGGGTGACGGTGCGACCCGGTGCGGTGCTGTGCCCGCCACGACTACAAGCACGGGCGGTGCGGGTGCTGGCCGGTTGCGCTGCTCACTGAGTCGATTGCTCTTGTCCTGCTGCTGCTGTTCCTGGGGCGGGCCCACCGCCTCCGACGTCGGGCCCTGGCCTTCGCGGGCGGCCGAATCCCTCCCGCCGTCCGCCCCGTCGTCCGTGGCCTGGCCGTCGTCGGTCGTCAGGCGCTTCTGTTCGGCCGAGCCCGTACCGTCGCCGCCACCTTCAAGTCGACGCGCGCGTTGTTGTCGACCCTCCCGCGCAGCCGTGCAGCAGAGCAGCGAACGGAACATATTTTCCAGCGTCGTGACCGCGCTCTGGTTTTGGCGGAATTTCAAAAAAAGAAAAGTTTGTTTTTTTCTTTGGCCTGGAGTTTGGCGACTGCGTTTTCTTTCTTCGCCTTTTTGGAGCACTGGGTGAAAAAACGGATGGAAAAAAGGGAGAAAAAGACTTTTCTGAGAAAAAAATCCAATCGATACTGCCTAATGATAACCGGGAAAATGGGAGCGCCTATTGGTGCCGAAGAGTAAGACTGAGTGCGCGAGCTGTGCGGCTCGAATTTATGGGGAAACACCGCCCGAGGGCGCCGCTGCTGTTGACAGAGTAACGAGATGGAAACTCGAGACGAAAATGTGCCATTGGCATGCGAGTTAATCGCGCTCGGCGAAAAACAGACGGGTCAATTACTCAAAACCTGAAGGTCAGAGGGTCAGAGCGCTAATTTCCGGATTCCTTCACCCAGTGCCCGCCGGAGAGCGTCGCGTCACACTCTTCGAAGTGTGTGCGTGCCCCCCTGTATAGAGGCGCACGTGTGTGCGTGCGCTGCCGCCGCCGCACCGCCGAACAATGGCGGATTAGCTGTCGAGAGGTGCTGGCTGCGCTTATCGAATTGAAATTCTCAAGCGCGTGTATACACGCCGCTAATGGGCGTGTGGGGCGGCTCGCAAGGGCGTTTCTTATATAAGTTTGCGCGTATCTCCGGGCCGTGGCCGCTGGATAAAATGCAATGGACGGTTGGCTGAAAAACAGGAGACGCGAGCTGAAATTGCGTTCCCGAGTCGCCCCAGGCCCCCAATTACAAATGGTCGCTTGCGGCGGCTTCGAAAAAAATGTATGAAGGTGGGCGACGAAAAAAAAACGAATTGACTGAGACGCACTGATCTCGGCGTCGCGCGATCTCCTGGGCGCCGCGTCGGCACCTGCCGCCGCCGCCGTCGAATCCTGGTCGCTGGCGCCCGTCTTGCTGCCGCCGCAGCCCATCGCAGTTGACGTCCTTCACGCAGAGCGATGCCGCCGCCCGCGCGAAGCTCTCCCCGCGATGCAGCGCACGGATGGACGGCTCGTGCGTGGATGGCGTCTTCTCTCGTTCGTGTGTTTCGGCTGAAGTGGCTCGCGCGTGGTGTAGGAGGACGTGTGTGTGCGCACAAGGCGTAGGATGAGACGGCAGTGATGGGGAGGCTGGCGCACGCGCCTAACACTTTTGGAGGGCGCCAGGTTCGGACACCTCCTCTCTCTCTCTCGCTCCCTCTCGGCAGCAAAGAGGCGGGAATCAAGCAGGCGTCGGCCAGCAGCGACGCCTCTTAATGAAGGCGGCCCCGGCAACGCAAGGCGCCGCGGCGCCATATTCAATTTCTGGCGCCGGCTGCCCTGAGGCGGCAGGGCTCGAGGAGGGACGAGGTCGGGTGCCGGCCGACGACTTCGCGACGACGACGCGATTACTGTAATTAGGAGAGGAGGCAAGGACGCGAGCGCTGCCGCTCTCATCAGCCGTCAAAGTTGTTTCGCGTGCCGTCCTGGAGGGAGGGCAAAAACTCGCGTGTCGCACGACGACATCGACTGCGACGGAACTACAATATAAATGGCCGGCGGCGGTGCGAGCGGCGTCGCCATGACGACCGCGTCAGATGGCTCGGGCCGCGCGCTATGACATGGCGAGTGCGGATTTCGCCGCTAAAAGCGGCTGCCGCCGCCGACGGCTGTCTGCCCCCCGGGCGCGCCTAGTAGCCCACTGAAGTTTTCCTCCAAGGCTCGCCGCGCGGGCCAAGACGGAGGGCGCCTTCTGCTGCTGTCGTCGTCGTCGGGATGGCAGGCCGGCCACCGAACAAGCGAGCGCGCCCTGCGGAAGACACCGATGTTTATGGGCGGCACGAGCGCAATTCGTTCCTCGAGCGTCGGCGCAAAAACGCAGGGCCCATAATTACGCATCGCGCGCGGCAAACGCGCCGCAGCCATTGCGGTGCGAAATCGCTGAGACCGACTTAGCTTTTCCGACCGATTAGACCCGACGCTAATTGCCCGATGACGGGGGCACGCGGGCGGGCGCGCGTGGAAACGCACCGGATGATCCGATATTGAAGGTTCGCGCAAATTGACTGGATGATGTAGTCGACGACGGCCGATCGAGGAACTCGGCGGCGAACCGCACGCACGCACGCACGCACGCACGCACGCACGCACGCACGCACGCACGCACGCACGCACGCACGCACGCACGCACGCACGCACGCACGCACGCACGCACGCACGCACGCACGCACGGGCCCACGCGGACGCACGCACGCACGCACACACGCACGCACGCACGCACGCGCGGGCGCGCGCACGCACGCACGCACGCACGCACGCGCGGGCGCGCGCACGCACGCACGCACGCACGCACGCACGCACGCACGCACGCACGCACGCACGCACGCACGCACGCACGCACGGGCCAGCGGAGGCACTGTGAGGTGGGAGCGAGAGAAGCGAGCCCTGCGCCTCCTCAATGGCGGGGCAGGAGGGTGGATATCGCGTGTCCTTTCGTCTGGCGTGTCAGCGGCGCTCGGCATTTGAAGAAAGGCGGCCCCCTTACCGCGGCGTCTAAAATGCAGATTAGCGTATCGCGTGCTCTAGTACGGCGGCGGCGATCAATAAAGGCGCTTAAGTAAAGTGCCGCCTCTCTGGCGCTTGACGGCGCCCTAGAATAAGATCGGTAGAGGAGCAGGGCTGAAAGAAGCCCAGCAAGCAAACTAGAGTGCAGCGGCGCCACCGCTAGGTGACGAGGAGAGTGCCAATGTTGATTAGCCGATTGACACGCTCAGACGGCGTGCGGTGACGCACGAGGAAAATGTCACCATGCTTTTGAGAGCGCGACTCACACACACACACAAGTGCACTGGGGATGCAGTGAAGTGAAGACTCATTGGCTGCCGCCGCACCTTAACTAAATTCACTTGCTGCGCCGGTCTAGTCTTTCAGCCTGAAAATCCAAACCACCACAACCCCACGGCGGTGGCACGGGGGTCGAGAGGAGCGCCAGCCACAAATTGCTTCTGGAAGGACCACCCGCATTTACGCAGCGCGGGATTCGAGCCACAATTGAAGAGTTGTGGAGAAAAGGCGATTGCAGTGTTGGGATTCGGACCCAGGGTCTCAGGGATTCCGGTCCTGGACCACTACCCCACACTCGCACGTCTCCTATAACCTATTCCACAAATCACGCATGCCTGGGCGCCGCCATGTCAGAACTTTCCGCAGGGTTGGCGCACCACATACTGTACGTCCCCCAGCGGCACACACAACTGCGATATAATGTTGGGGACCGCCCAAATCCTGAGAATCGTTCCCGGCCCTGTGTAGTGTTGGTGTCAAAATAAAAGGTACGGCTGAATTTGAGCGAGAGAGCATTAGCTCGGTGGACTAGCGCACCGCATGGTGCTTGTTCTCTTGTGGTTGGGGGTGGGCAACTCCCATCAAGACACCAGTCAGTCTGCGTTACCAGTAGTACCCTTTGGTCTGTCATTCAGGCAATGTATTGCATTCATTGCGCGATCGCATTGTCCATTTCAAAGCCCAAAAGCAAAGACAACAGAACAGTCAATTCCGAAGCACAGCTCAAAAAAGCTGGAAGCACAAAACCAGTGTTGTGTTGTTTTCTGAACATTGAAAACTGTTGTAAAATCCCTGGAAAGTCTTTGGCGAGAACCTCTACGCACGTATTGGCAGGCTTGAACAAAATAACAACTTTTTATCTAGTTTATAAAAAAACTGGAATTTTTTAACAAGATTGACACAGTCCAGTGCTAAAGGAGTGGCAAAAACGACGATTTAGTGCTTTAAAACCATATAAACCTACTTGTAGCAGCCTGCATAAGCTAATTACCGCAGCCCAATTGGAGCTGTTCTGCAGGTAATTTATCAGTAGTAAAAGTTGATCAAAGTGCACTTCAAAAGGCTTTTAATGCTCTATCAACTTCACTGTTAAAGAACTTTACTAGGTGAAACACCGTCTGCAACATTGGTTTGACGTCCAAAACATTCGATAAAGACTACTTTCAAAGAAAAACTTTATTAAAAAAATATATTTTTTTTTAACCCAAGCATGCGTATGAGTCATCAATACTGTGTCGCCAGCCGCTGCAATAATTTGCCTTTATATTTGTACACGATCGACAGTGGAGGCGCCGTCGGCAAAACGTGGGTAGATAGAGGTGCGGGAGGGAAAAACCCGCGAGTTCGACTTACGTACTTCGTATAGAAAAAAAGACAACGAAACCGGTATTTGAAACTACGACGACGAGCGAGCAAACTGAAATCTTCGTTCACGTGCCGCACTCAGGCGCCTCTAATAAACGCCCCAGGGAGGGTCCAAATCCGTCTACAAACCCATGGGGCGCTATTAGAGATGCCGAGCTGCCAATGTACACACCGAGTGGCGTCTTCTGAACACTATATAGCCCGCCGCGAAAACGCCAAACTACGAAATTCGGACATTCGGAAAGGTGCGTTGAACGGGTTCGGCCCATCCACACCGGTTCGAACAGAACCAAGCAAACCGCTGGATGGGGAGGAGTATACATGCGTCTCGGGTGACCGCCGGGTACCTAGCTACCGTATCCTCTGCGTCTTACGGTACGTTCCTACGCGCCTACGGTGTCAGTCTTCTTGCTTGAGGTGTCACAGCGGATAGACAAAGAAACGCGCACGCATGCACGCGCCCCCTCAAGTCCAGAAATCACTGCTATTCTCGTCGTCGTCGCGGGCGGGTGGAGGGTCGGCGACGGCGGCGGCGCTTCGCTTGCACTCTAATAGTCGGCCAGGTTCAATTATTGCAAGGCGCCGCCGCCGCCCCTACGTTTGTACGCGTATCGCTGACCGGAAATTCTCAAAAAAAACGCGCAATATTCCCGGATCCACTAAACGGAAACAACAACAACAACAACGCAACACAACACGACACGAACCCGAATCTTTTTTTCTAGAACTCTCCAGTTTTCCTCTGGTTGTCTCGGATGAGACGCGTCACCATTGACAGAGTGGTGGGGTGTGGACTCTACACAGGCGTAGATGCGAAGGATCGGCAACACTCTCACGGACCTCGTGCACAGGTTTGCGCGTCTCTGTGTACACACCCGAATTTCTCACGCGTTTTTCTCGTCTGCCGCTGAGCTGAGGGCTAGTGTCCGGTTTGGAGGGGGGGGGCACGTACGCACGCGCAGATGCGACCTCCGGCAGGGATGGTATACCGAGAGAGCGACATCGTTTCATCGGAGAGCCCTCTAATCTCGAACCCGTTTCTCGTCCTCGTCCATGGGGCTTGCGGCCGCGTCGGCGCCCGGGGGCGGCGGGTGGAGGACCAGATGGTTCAGGAGGTCGGAGAGGGAGACGACGCCGACCGGGCGGTCGGCGGCGTCGACCACGACGATGCGGTGCACCTCGGCCTTGACGATCAGCTCCACGACGCTCCTGAGACTCTCCGTCTCGCGGCACCGACGCACCGACTCGAACAGCTGCAGTGCGCCACCCACGAGCGTCGCGTGTGCGTGCGTGCGTGTCGTCTGTGTGTGCGTGCGTGTCTGTGCGCGTGTGTGTTGATATCTGCTTGGCCAGCGGGATCTGGCCTAGCGGTAGAGAATCCGCCCCACGCGCGCACGCTCCCGGGTTCGACTCTCGATGGACACCCCCCACTAACGAGGATTTCCACGTCCATGGACTGTCCTCTGGTGCAGTCGGCGCTCTGCATTTTGCAGATGGCGTTCTTCCGAACGCATTCTTCGGCTCGCGCTCTATACAGGAAGGCGCAATGGAGATGGGTGCGCTCTATGGGCCATCGACTGCCTCCCAGCGTTGCCCATGATAGAATCCAGCGACAAGCAGCGCTGCGTGCCTCGGTGCGGTGCTTGAGCGCCTCCTCGACGCTGATGTCGAGGTCGTCGTAGGCCTTCTGCGCGGCCAGATTGATCACGTCGAACTTGGCGTAGAGGTCGACCACCGCGCCGCTGCGCTCGTCCACCACGGGCAGCGCGGAGACCCGGCGCTCCAGGAAACGCTTGAGCGCCTCGATCAACGGCGTCGACGGGTACACCTGCTCATGGACGCGCAGCTAACCCCCAAGTGGAGCATACGCACGCACGCACAGGCACGCACGCGCACTGGCACGCACGGGCACGCACGCACGCATCGGGCACGCACGCACGCACGCACGCACAGGCACGCACACACACACTGGCACGCACGCACGGGCACGCACGCACGCACGCATCGGGCACGCACGCACGCACAGGCACGCACGCACAGGCACGCGCACTGGCACGCACGCACAAGCACACACGCACGCACGCACCACGCACAGGCACGCACGCACGCACAGGCACGCACACACGCATCGGGCACGCACGCACGCACGCACGCAGAAGAGATCACAGGAACAAGGAGAACAGACGGACGCACGCACGCACTCACGGTCGCAATGTCTCCGAAGGAACCGACTCCCAGCTCTTTGGGCGTTCGCTCCATGAAGGGCGGGCAGGGCAGGTCGCTCAGCTAAAAGCAAATTAAATTAAAGTGCATTTCCGTAAAACATACATAATGAGCTCGTTATACACCCGCAGGTGCACTACAACAATGTACAAATGTGGGTACAGTGTACAAAGTGTATACCATACTACGGGCATGCACAGTATTTCCCAACCTATGGAAAAAACTGAGGTGAAAACGCAAAAAATAGTAAAGGAAACCGATAATCCGCTTTTCTGTAAATTTATGCGAAATAGACTCGCAGAGTGCGGTGCGTATAAACGGAGTCGCCCAAGCGAATAAAGGGAAAAACAAACAAACAAAGAAACGCACGTATAGATAGAGGAACTTGATGAGACGCTTGTGCGTGAGTATGTAGGAGACGTTGCCCGTCTGCGCGTCGCGCACGGGCAGACGGTGCACCTTGCGCGTGCACAGCAGCTGCACCGCGCTCCACAGACTGTCAACGAGTTTTAAAACTGTTCCTGAAGAATCGTCTGTGCGTGCGTGCGTGCGTGCGGGAGCGTGCGTGCGTGTTGGTACGTGCGTGCGCGCGTGCCGGTGCGTGTTGTGCGTGCGTGCGTGTTGGTACGTGCGTGCGCGCGTGCCAGAATCGTCTGTGCGTGCGTGCGTGCGTGCGTGCCGGTGCGTGCGTGCGTGTTGGTACGTGCGTCCGCGCGTGCCGGTGCGTGTTGGTGCGTGTTGGTGCGTGCGTGCGTGTCGGTGCGCGCGTGCGTGCCGGTGCGTGCGTGCGTGCCGGTGCGTGCGTGCGTGCGTGCCGGTGCGTGCGTGCGTGCCGGTGCGTGCGTGCGTGCGTGCCGGTGCGTGCGTGCGTGCCGGTGCGTGCGTGCGTGTTTAGCTAGAAGGAACAAAGAACGCCAGCTCACTTGTCGGCCGGATCGATGGAAATCATGGGCTTGAGGTGGCCGTCTTTGCTGAGCTCGTCTGAAAGACGCACCACAATGCCTCCATTGCTCAGAATAAGACAACAGTCGACGCAAGCACGCATGCACGCGCACTTGCGACCGGATTTTGGGTCTGAGCAAGGGGGTGGGGGGGATCGCGCATTTTTTGTAAAAAGTACACTGTAGAAACGAAACGTTTTTTGTGTTAAACGGTGCAGGGGGGGGGGGTCCCCCACCTCCAGTTAGTTACGCAGGTACTACAGGAATGCGCACGCACGCACGCACGCACGCACCCCTCCAGGTCTCGATGCGATGCTCCTCTAGGTCCTTGAAGGCCGCTACGCGTCCTCGCTCGGTCATGGCCGGGTCGTCGTGGTACTTGCAGAGGATCCGTATAAAGTCCGTCACCGTCAGAAGGCCCACAAAGTCGGAGCGGACGCTGTCCCACAGAGGGGCCGCCCGCAGGCCGTTGTAGACCAACGCGAAGAACGCCTTGCGCACCTGACGGGGGACAAAAGCGAGGGTAATTGGTCAATCTAGCGGATCCAGAAGGGGGGAGAGGGTGTCTCGTGTGTGTGTGTGTGTGTGGGGGGGGGGGGGGGGGTGTGTGTGTGTGGGGGGGGGAGAAGAAGGAGAGAAGGACGAGTACAGGGGCAAAGCGGGCACATTCTACGTTTTCCTTAGCTGAAGGCACTCAAAAAGCGCAAAAATTTCGCCTGCGGCGCTGTGATTCACATTGTGTGTTGAAAATAGTGCAAACAAAGCAAATGCCGATGCCAGGGCCAAAACTTGACTTTGTTGCATAAACTGCAATGCAAAAAGGACCTTAGTCCCCCCCCCCTCTGTCATAAAATTCGGGCTCCGCTAGTGTAATTGGTGGCATTAGAAACCGATTTCCCCCCCCCCCCCCAAGGTGTCCGTGGGCGCAGGGAGTGAGATGCCGAGCCATCCCCACCGGGTTTTTCTAACGCTTTTTTAACCTTTCCCCCCCCCCCCCCCCCCCCCCCCCCCCCCCCACAACACAGGAAGTCAACAACCGTAAACGCGGGAGGGTGGATTAAAAGTTGCGTAAAAAAATCTAGAATTTCGCACCGGAAGCTGCGTGTCGAAGACGATGAGTTTGTTGCTGGTGGGAATGACGTCATAGCAGCGGTGCGCCTTCATGAACTTCGAGTAGACCGTATCGTGGTGGTCTGAACAAGTGACACCCAAATAGCACCCGTCGTAGCGACGGGGTCAACGCGAAATGCGAGATCGCGAAAGCGGTTTTTAAAGTGTTTTTTTGACAAAACTCTTTTTGAGTTGACACAGCTTTGCGGAACGCTCAAAACTCAAAGATAATCGAAAGCTGATTATTCAAACTCTAAAGAAATTTCGAACGTTCAAATACAAAATTGAAATTTTCTTTCAAAAATTTTCACGGCCACCGAGTGGGATACTCGTGATCCTACTGCCGAGGCCGTCGAAGCCGAACAGCGTGCAGGCGCCGCCGCCGCCCTCGGTCGGCGACCTCGGCGCGTCCTAAATTTACGATTTCAAAATTTGAAATTTCGCTCGCTTACGGTCGGCCATCTCGTGCCAGTCCTCAATGTCGGCCACGGTTGGACAGTCGAACTGAGCGAGGCCCCAGTCGACGGCCGGCACTGCCGGCGCCAGGGCCGCGGCCGCCGCCGTCGCCGACGACGGCCCGCCGGCCAGCGAGAGGATGCGCCGCCGGCCGCCGGCCGACGTCACGAGCAGGTAGCGGCCCGCGCCTCCGCCGCCACCGGCCGCGCCGTTGCTGCTCGGCGCGCCGCCGCCGCTCAGATGGCGGACGTGGTTGGCGGCCGCGGGCGGCGGCGGTCGGCCCTCGGCGCCAGCGAGCAAGGCGGCGAAATTGGCGGCTGCCGAGGCGGCCGGCTGTCCATCCGCGGACGAGGTCTTCGAGACTTGCGAGGGCGGGCCGGAGGAGTTGCTGGGCGTGGTCGTCGCCGAGAGACCGGCGCTGCCCAGAGAGCTGGCGGCCGGCGAGGCGCTGCAGCTGCGCCGACGGAGCTTCTCGAGGAAGGAGGAGGAGGGCGCGCTCGGGGCCGCCGCCGCCGAGGAGGAGACATCGACGCTGAGAGGCGGCAGGGCGGCCGCCGGCTGCGGTCGCTCGGCGCCGTCGGAGGGCGTGCGTTTGTACAGCGCCTTGCGGAGGCTCCGGCCGCCGGGCAGCATCGCCGCGGCCGCCGTCCAGCAGCAGCAGCAGCCGCTTTCTCGTCGTCGCCGTCGTCTTCGTCGTCTTGTCTCGGCTCGGAGGCCGCCCGTCGCGTCGTCTCCAGAAAAGTTATACGATTGGCGCTGGCGCCAGGCGCGACCGAAGCAAGTGGGAGGGCGGCGAGCGCTGCAGCCTGCCGACAAGGACGTCGTCGGAACCAGTTGCGCGCGCCGGCCGCTCGCGGTTTCGGGGCGGCAGGGGGAGAGGGCAGAGGCAAGGTTGTCCAAGGCCGCCGTCGCACCGCACTGCCGCGAAGTTAGCGAGGCGACGGCAGGCAGCCCTGAGGGAGGGGCTGCAAACGGGGCGGGCAGCTGGGGGGCTGTGTGTTTGCGCTGCTAGCAGCGACCGACGCTGCTAGCGCGGCGCTCGAGAGCGATGCTAGAGACGTCAAACAGCTGATAGTGAGTGGCCGCAACGACAGGCAGCGAAAAAATAAAATTCCCCGCCCCACCGCCGGCTGCCAAGAGAGGGAATGCGGCCACCGCCACTTGCTGACGGACGAAAACGCCTATGGGGCACACATATGCGCCACACGCACGCACGCACGCACACATACAAGCACGCACGCCACACACGCGCGCGCGCACACAGCACGCACGCACGCACAAGGCGGACGAACGCTTGAACCGCGTTTCAAACCGGCTAGCCGCCACTACTCGGTGCTTGTCCAAATAAGCCGCCTGTTTCTGCCAGGCTTCACATACATTGTCGCGGCGTCGTGTGTGTGCGTGCGGCGCCATATTGCGCGCGGCGCCGCCTAAACACAGAGCCCCAGTCAAGCCGTTACAGGGCGCATGGCGCAATAGCTAAGGCGCCAGAGCGGCGCCGTCTCACTCGCGACGGCTTTCAGACCAGGCTTGTCGCGCCCGCAGCAGCAATTTCGCCGAGAGCAGCCGCTCCTTCGCAGCACTTGTTCAAACGCGTTCCAACGCTCTTGCTTCGCGTTCAACCCAAGCGTATTACGGTAGTAAATCGCAAATGGCCACTCGCCATGCGCGACCGCGCGTTCAGAAATGAAGGCGCGTCGACCTAGGCGGCCGCTATAAATATTCCGAGCCTGTGCGACGCGCGTATAAGTATAGATAAAGGCAGCGCAAGGAGCAGGTACGGTGCCTCGAGAAATAGATCAGCTTCTCCAGGCTTAGATTGGGATAATTAGGGAGAGAGAGGACAGCGCGGCGCCACCCTATTTGCCGCCGTTGCTGCGCAGAAACCGTCTAGCTGGGAACAGGAAGAGAGCCGTGCTGGCGCGATGACGAGAGTGCAAAAAGGAGTGGTCCGATCAATAAAGTCTCCGCATCTCTCTCTTCAAAACCCTGGCCATGTCTATATCGCCCCAGCCCAGTGTTGGCGCATTCGAAATCGCTTTGCAAGCGTCATCCAAAGAAAAAAAAATAGCAGCCCGCGGTGCTCTGACACTCGCGACAACGCGCGCGCGCGCGCGCGCGCACACACACGCACGCACGCACGCACGCACGCACACACACACACACATGCAGCACGTGTAACTGCTGCGGCGAGCGCGCTTGGCGTGCCAGCGCACCGCAAAGTGAAAGTGAACTCGTCGTCATCATCTGTGTTGGTGGTTGACGGAACGCCCCTCAATGGCGGGGCGGCAGAGTGCGCAGGACGACGACGCACGCACGAACGGACGCACGCACAGACAGGGGGGAAGGGGCGGCCGCACTGGGCAGTGTCTGGCAGGGAGCCAACCCTCATCGATCGTCCGCCTGCTGGATGACAGTTGAGCCTGGGGGTTAGGGGGACGTCTGATATGCGACGGCTTAGTAGGTAGGTAGGGAACGAAATGATTAAGGCTCGAGGCTGGCCGAGAGCAAATTACACGGGTCTGGCCGGCTGGCACGAGACGACCGACAAAACAAGAAAAAAAAAGATAATGATAATACAAAAAAAAACGAGACCTGCCAGAAGTCGGCACGCATGAAGACCATGGCGAAGCGGGCAGGCGCCGACGTGGAGCACAGGCCACTTGGCGACCTGGAATAGGGCCAAATGCTTCAATAGGGCCCCATGGGGCACTATATTTTCAAACCTCTGCGCACCTCAGATTCTAAATCTGAAGTAAATTGGAATTAAACATCTGCATTCTCTGCAAATTCTCTGCAAATTCTGCAAATACTCAGCTAATACCATGGATATAGCAGAAAGCTCCAAGCAAAGCGACGAGAACCTGGCGTTAAGAAACTTAAACTTAAACTTAAACTTTATTTTGACGACAACCACCGACACAGCACAATGGCCGTAAGCTGGATCACAGATCACAGGGCGGCGCCGTATAAATAACAATGGGCGTTCTTCTGCCGCGAGGCAAGGTGGGCCCCCACCTGGCACTGATTTTAGGCCGAAGCCACGGTACAGCCAGAAACCGGAGCTGTGGTTTAGACCCCTTGCCCAAGGGGGTAGCAATGGCCTTGCCCAGCAAGGAATCGAACCCCCGACCTCGCGGTCAGGAATCCAACGCCTTGCGGACTACGCCAAAGCCCCACAAGAGAGCAGGTAATCATGTGAAAATTGTATATATGTACTACACTTCGTTTCTCTCAGTAATGTGGTAATAAACCCGTCAATTTGCTCAAATACACTATAATTTAAAGGCCGGTTGCTTCTGAAGAGCCTCGCCGGCCTGGGCGTTAAGCATAGAGGCGAAACGCTCATTTATTTCCACAAAATAAATACACGCGAAAATGCAATGTTAGGTAAGGTACATATTATCGCTGAAATAGCTACCGTATCCACTCGAATTGGAGGGAGGACCAAGTAACTGAGCCTAGGTACACCTAGTCTAGTCAGTGGCGTAGCCAGCACTTGATTTCGGGGGGGGGGGGGTAGTCAAATCTTGGCCAAATTCTCAATTTTGTAACAGGGGGGACCCTGTCGAATTTTTTGGACATTGCGCCATTTCGGCTGGGGAAGCTTTAGACACTCTCTCATCCAATCTGTTTACACGCTTTGCGCTCGTTTGTCTGACTACATTCACACCAAAAGATTAGCAATGTTGTCAAAACGGTCGATTTCCGTGCTCAAAATAGCGCCGCAGGCAAATTTTTTGGAGTAGCGTAACGAACTTTCACGGTTTTTAATGCAAAACAATGCGCCGCAGGCGAAAATTTGGCCCTTTAGTGTCGTTTTCATTATTATTTGCATTGAACGCCCATATTGGCACATTGCAACAGAGGGTACCAAGTTAAAAAATTTTAGCTTCGGAGAATTTCGGAGGGGGAAGCTTCCCCCCTCCCCCCTGGCTACGCCACTGAGTCTAGTGATGTGTTCTACCCCATGTTCATGGCAAGCCTGAATTCTCAGATTGCAATACCTGGGCGATGGACTGTCGGTCTCTGGAATGCTGGTGCCCATGCCACTTTCCTCGGTCTCGGACGAGAAGGAGGTTCTGGCACGGCCATTGTTGGCAAGGTGGCCAGTGCCCGTGCCATTGATGGACGAGAGTCGGCGTCGGACGGGCCCGCAGAGGCCGCGCGGCACTGGCAAGCCCTGGCCATTGCTGTAGTAGTGTTCGCGACTGTGGCCGTTGCTGGACTTGCGTACTGCAATGTGCCTTGTACTAATGTCGTTTTCGGGCAACAACGACGGGTCGTTAAGACGAACCAACATGGCCCAGAGACAGTGTTGTCAGAATCACCCAACCATCCCGCTTTTGGTTTCTCTCTTCAGCATTTTGAACAAAAAGAATTGCCACTGACTTATCATGCGCTATGTGTGGTCTGGGAGGCGTGCGAGTGTGGTGTAGCGGTTAGCATACAGGACCAGTATTTCTGCAGGTAAACCAGAACCAGGTATTCCTCCCAGCAGTGCAATTGCCCTTTTTACACTGCTCTTCAATTGAATACAATCCACCACGTCCCTACTCCCCAGCACAGAGGTCCGAGCTTGGCAAAGGTGCTTGCACCCCACCCACAGCCCGCATACGTTTTTCCTGTCGATCCTGCTCTGCTGACACTGAGATGGAATGCTCTGGAAATTCTGGAATGGCGCCAATCTTTCTAGAGGGCCAATGGTGGTGTCTCGGCACCACAGTGACGGACAGATCCTGGTGGTGATGACGTTTCTCTGGACAGGGTCCGGTCCACAACCACTCTGCCAATCTACCCACGAGCTTGCTCATCATGAGACCAATCAAATGCAATTGTATGTATCACAGTCACAGCCTCCTTTCCGAATCAAGTATGTAGTAGCTCCAGCAATAGCACCGCTTCACTCTTGGCCGACTAGCCACGTCCATCTACCAGTGCACTACCAAATGTACAGGTCACTACTATGTAGCAAAGAGACTACACGAGACCTGCCCAGGCGATTGGGCAAAGGCCTTTGTAAGACTGACTGACACACACACACGCTGGCGTCGCCAAGCGCGGACGCAGCACTCCCCAGCGCCCAGCAGCAGGTGCCCCTTCGTGCCTGGGTACCACCATTATTTGCCAGCGAAGCTGCGCATGTTTTGTTTGACGCTGACACGAGCTGGCGCTCAGATAAACGGCACCCCCACTCGCCCGCCGAGCGTCTTCCATTCTCTCTCCGTTTTCCTCTCGGAAAAACAAATTATTTCGCAAAACGAACCAATTTCCACAAGCAATTGAAAAGGGTGCCGACGCGCGCAAACGTGGCGAGCTTTCAAAAGCGCCCGTCACAAGTCGGCACCGGCAGGTAATGACACCGCTCTCTGCCCCACTACTTCGTTTTTCCATGCGGTCCAAACTTCAATAATTAAAACCCGAGCGAGAAATATTGCGTGCGGCCCCATATGGATGTATGCAAATACTGTGTATCCGCACAGTATACTTCGGTACGGTGTATCTGTATATATATATAGACGCACAAACAAGCGTCTCACCAGTAGCATAGTGGCTGCTGCCGTCGCCGATACTGTGCGACTGAAAAAAAAAACAGGCCCGTCCGTTTATCACCAGCGACTTGCGTGTTCTGCGTGTCTTATCTCTGTTGTGTGTTCCTGTCTGCATGCATGGGTGTTCGCTCCATGGCTGCACGTGGCTGGTGGCGCATGCGTATGTCTTTGGCTGCACGTAGGCGTACTACTACATAGGTAGATGTACATGGAAATCTGACCGTGGGGGAGGGGGGGGGGGGTAAGAAAGTACATTATTAATGGGTGAGGATAGATTTTGGGCATCCAAATGTCCAAGAATGGTTCTGTGAGGGAGCGTCCGAGATTATCATGTAGGGTGGGGGTGAGGGTGGGGCAAGACATTTGGGGAAGGGGGCAGAAGAAAAGTGGACGAAAATAGGGTCTAGCCTTAGATGGGCATTTTCTTTGCAAAAATGGGTCAAAAATGCGTTACTTAGTTGCTTTGGGGTAAAAAAGACTGAGGATGAAGAAAAATACACACAATTTTTTAAAATTGTAGGCAGGGGTCGAAAAACTTCAGAAAAATTGGTGGGGGGGGGGGGGGGGGGTTGGGGACGGGGTAGAGTTGTACCCCCCCGACCGGGTGGGCGCACCCCCCCCCCAGGCACATGCACCTATGCTCGCAGGTCCGTACCTTGTCCCGTCTGCCGTAATAGTGCTGGTGGGGCAGCGTCGCTGGCGGCGACTTGACATCTGCTACGGCATTTGCGAGCTGCGTGTCGACAAAGAGCGGTCGTCGCGCCTTCAGGCCCGCCTCGCCCCTGGGCGACAGCTGCGGCTGCTGCGGTTGCGGCATGTCGGAGCCTGAACAATATACATACGAACGAGATCCATCTATACAAGTCTCGGCTGCGGATGGGAATTTTTTAAGCGCTGAATTTGCAACAGCACTACCGTAAGCCCTACAATTAGCCACCAGGGGGCAAATTAATTGTTTCATTCGAGTGGGGTGGGCTAATAAATTCAATGGGCCCAATTGAGAGGGGTGCTCGCTATAATGGGGGGTGTTTGTAAGGCTTACGGTAATTAAATGTTCGTTGATTTTGCTGTCAGCCGAGTCAATTTTCGCCCCCGCTCCAATACTGCTGGTACCCACCCACGGAAAACCCTTCCTACCGTATCCGTCTTGCCAGACAAACAACAACTCGAAGACTATGGTAATTAACGACAGAACCCTCAAATACGTCATCAAAACTGAAAAACAGCCCGAGATTGCGTTCATTTAGCCTCCCAAAGGGGTGCCAATTAGCCGGCCTCGGCTCAATAACAAGGCTCCTATGAAGTAACGACCATGTGTGTGGGTGACGCACAAAAGGAGCGTCACCCACGCGCCACTTTTACAAATTTTACCGCGTTTTACCGCAATCTCAGTCGCAATACTAACGCAAAGTCAGCAGCACGCCGCGCGCTTAGCAGAAGCGCAGCCACAGTCAAACGCGCATCTCTCTACCCCGACCTATCTCTCCCTCTCCGCCTATACAACAGCGCCAAACGGACAATGCATGCGCGTGTGTAGGTACACTGTGTACATGTGCATGCGCGTACATCAAGTCAAGCGCAGGGCGGCCAGCCACAGATGGCAGATAGGGGAGAGGGGGGGGGGGGGGGGTCGGCGCGCCAGCTGCCTAAGGACAAACGCAAACAAAGGTATGCTGCGCTGTGTGAGACGGCGACGAAGACGACACTGCGTGCGTGCGCGGCTTGTTGGCAGAAAGAAGGACAAATTTATTAAAAAACAGTCGAATAAAAAAGGGGGAATTTGAATGGGACTGCGGGCGAGCGACGCTTGTTTTGTTGTTGGATTCAGGGCAACGCTAGGAGGCCTGCAATGGCCCATATAGTATACACCCATCTCCATGACACGCTTTCCTGTCTTGAGGAATATTAGTGACGAGGGCCACCAAAGACGTTCGGAAGATCGCCACCCGTTATTGACAGGGAAATCCTCGTTAGTGGGTGTGTCCAGCAGGAATCGAACCCGGGACCGCGCGCGCAAGAGGCCCATTCTCTACCACTAGGTCATCCGCAGCCCTTGGTACACACGGCGGGCAGCGTATCGCCTAGTAGGAGAGAATCGGCCTCTTGCGCGCACTTCGATTCTTGAAGGATCCACTAGATCGAGGACTTCGCTCTTAATGGGTTTTCTCGTGCTGTCGCTGCCCTAGATTACAGATGGCGACCTTCCGAATGTCTTTGGCTCATTGCGCGGCTCTAGACGGGAAGGCGTCATGGAGATGGCCATGCTGTATGGGCCATCGACGGCCTCCTAACGTTATGTTACCCCAAATTCAATAACAACAACAACCCAGCGTCGGCGCGCACGCACCCTCGACTGCCTCCTCCTCAAAGACGGTCGAGATGCGGAGCTCGTCGAGCTGCGAGCAGTTGAGCGACGCCTTGTGCCCTCCGCCGCCGCCGTTGCTGCCGCCAGCCGACGACGGCGGAGACGTGGGCGTCGCTGCCGAGGCCGACGCGCGCCGCGTCGTCGGCGCCAGCGACCGACTGTCCGACTTGCTGCGCGGCCGCGACAGCACCGCCTCCAGCACGGAGGACATGCGGCTCGAGGCGCCGACGGTGCTCGGCGGGCCGGCGCTGACCTTGCGCCGCTGCTGAGGGGGCGTCGTCAGCTGCTCCAGCTGGAAAATGGGGAAAGAGAGCAACTCCTTGCGACAGTTGACCGACGCACGCACGCACGTACACACACAGACGGGTCCCAAATAGGAGTTATAGGCGTCGAAGTGGCTAGCGAGCGAGCTAGCCAGATGCGCACACACACACACAGCCAGCCACAGAGAGAGAGAGCACAAGCATAATTGCGTTTCAAGGGAGAGGTAGGCAGAGAAGCCGGCCGCCGCACCAGCACTAGCCAGACTATCTATGGCAGTGAAAGCTGCCCACAACGACGACGGACACAGAAAAAGTCAAGCGAGCAGACAGGCCTGCCGCCGACCGAACACAGTCACTGTCAGTAGCGAATGTCGCGGCAGAGAAGAAAGTGCGCGCGAACGAACACACAGACAGACAGACAAACAAAGCCGCACGCACATACAGTACAGACAGACGGACAGACAGACCCGCACGTACATGATACAACACAGACACACAGACAGACAGACGCACGGGCTCGATCTCGAAGAAGCCCTCCTGGCCCACGCCCGAGTCGTTCGACTCCTTGCGGTGCTGTCGCCATTGTCGCCAGCTCGAGAGCAAGGATCGCTTAGGCGTCACCGCCGGCGGTGTCGGCGCCGTCGTCGCCGAGCCACCTCCACCTGCCGGCGCCGCGAGCGCCGCCGCGACCGCGGCGCCGTCGACGCTGCGCCGTCTGCGCGACGTCGACGCGGCCGGCTCGCCAGCGCCGCCCTCGACGCACTCGGAGGCGCGTCGCCGACGCTGATAGACGTTGCTCGCCGGCTGCTGCTGTGGCTGCTGCATGCTCCTCAGCCTGCGTGGACGAAGAGAAGTCATTCTTTCGGGCTTTGTGGCGGCTGGACTGGCGCGCCGGGCGCGCGCGGAATCGTCAGCCGGCAGCCAAGGCGCGAGAACGGAGGGAGCGGCGTCGGCGGCTCGCAAGGACGCCAAGGGCAAGGCTAGCAAAAAAACATCCGGGGCGCGCGCGGATGCGAATGAATACGCGGCGATAGACAGCGGGGTGTGCGTATGGGAACGGAGGACGGCCCCCATATATTTCTGACGAACAAAGAACCTGCCAGCAGCAGGAGAGAGCTAATGGCCCAGCCACGCACGCACGCACGTGCTCAATAATCTGCGTAGCTAGGTGCGGACGTGACGTTGTGTGACACGCGAGAAAAACTCATCAACACGTCGCGCCAAAATTGCAGCGACTAAATTGATTTTGCGGTCGGTCACTTCGCTCCTTGAACTTTTTATCAATGCGAATCCACCGCCCCGCCGGGCCGAGTTTCAAAAAGGGCGCGCAGCGTCGTTGGCAGCGCGCCAGAAGTCGCAAACAAGCCAGGAATGGAAACCCAGGGGGTGGAGGGCGCGCGCGGGAAAAAAGCCTAGAGGGGACGACGACGCGCGTGGCGACGCCTGGCGGATATGCGGAAGAACGGACGACGCGACAAATCGACCGAGCAGCCGGCACACCTCTCTCGACAGCGGGAATCTCTCTTTCAAATTGACCTACTCTAGCAACCTGGTGACGCCAAAGCCAGTGCCGCTGGTGGGCTGTGTTGCGTCAATAAATGGCTGCCGCCTCTACATCAAGGTGCAACGTTCCATGTCCGTGCGTGCGTGCGCGTACGCGTGTGGGTCAGTTGGCGTATATCACAATGGGTACGCAAGCAAAAGTGATTGTTACACAAGAGCGCGCAGACTGACTGACAAAGCGCAAGACGCGTTCACCCGAGTGTGTAATGCTTCGTTATTCTGCTTCGTTATTCTTTGGCGTAAATAACGAAGCAGCGGTGAAAAAATAATGAAGCGATTAGTGAACCTAGTGAAATTCGCAGAATAATGAAGATAATGCGCTAGAAATAGTTATAGATCTCATGAACGTGCCACACGAAACGGTTTAACAGTGGAAAAAATAATGATGCAGCAAAAAATAATGAAGCGCTCAGTACGGTAGGATGATTTTTAAAGGTGATTTGAAATTGTTTGGCGAAATTGTTCTGTTTTGTTTTGTTGCGAAATGCGAAAGTATGTCTAATCGTTCGCAAGGAAGGTATCAGGCAAGTGTTTGGACAAGGCCTGATGTTCAGCGCCTGATCTCTGACTACAAGTCCGGTAGATCTGTTTTTTCGCATCGACAATTGGCTGCCGAAATCTCGGTTTTACTGCACGATTATTCTGTGCTTTTCGTGCTCCTTGTTGTGCATGTGGTTTTTAGAGCCTGTCAGGCCAACGCGTCAGCGCTGCGTCAGTTCTTCGTCACATAAAGGACGACAGCATCGGCACTCGTCCTCTCGGACGGCCCAAGAACGTCGTCAAGAAGCCGCGTTTGGCTCAGCTAAGGAATTCGTCGTCAGCGACAGGTCAAACCGCCGTCGAGCGGCCTGTTGACGTCTCGGGCCGGAGTACAACAGACCCGTGTTTCGGGGACTATCGGCTCGAGAGCAGCAGAGCTGACGGTGGTGATGGAGGTTTTCTTGGCCATGACTCCTGTCGCTTGCTGGCTGCCAAATTGGACGCTGTGTCTGGGGAACTTCGTGGTTTGCGGCGAGTCGTCAGTGACGGATTTCGTCAGCTGCTGGTGACGACCAGTACTTCCGTGCGATCCGACCCGGAGGAATCCGGAGCCGCGGAAACCACTGAAACGGTGGAACCGACGGAAGGCCCGTCTTCTGGAGAACTTTCCAAGTCTGGCACAATACTGGCCAAGAACTTGAAGGGTCGCGTTCTCATAGTTGCCGACGGTGACAGGTTCCGTCTGTTCACGAGATATGGCCGATTGTCAGCAACTGGCGACGCATACTACCGCTGTCGGATGTGCGACCACTACAACGTTACGTGTCCCTAAGACACTGGCGCTGGTGTCTCCTCGAGAACTTCCACCCCGACATTGATTTTGAGGAGCAGCGGCAGAATTGTTCGCGGCTTCCAGCTGCGAAAGCATGCAAGCCTGCTAAAAAAGCGCCACCCGCCGTAGTGGCTAAGCGGCTGCGCGGAGCCTCTTCTTCTGCTGCTGCTGCCGTCCCCTCACTCCAGCCGGCACAGTCTGCACCTCCGCCTACTGTTTTGCAGCTGCACTCCTTCTCGCCGCCAGATTTGGATTGGCAACAGCGCATGTGTCGCTCTTTCCAAATTCCGCTGGTCGAACCATCCTCAGACAGATCTATTGCCGGCACCATCTTCAGCAGCAAAAAGCCGCCTATCTGTCGTAAAACGGGCGGCGGTGGCGACTGCTTCTTTCGCTCTGTCTGCTTTTTTCTATCTGGCAGCGAGCAATATCATGCGATAGTCCGTCGCGAGCTGTGCCAGTTTATTCTGCAGAACTGGCCGGCCCTGCGCGACTACGCGGACAAGTTTTCCTCCACAGAAGACTACTTGAAACATCGCTGGGACGCCGTGGTCGTAAACGGCAAGAGCGTCCGTGTTCAACGTGGCGATCTCCGTAAAGTTGGCTCCTGGGCGATCGAGTTTGAGTGCTGGGCCGTCGCCAACTGGCTCGACGTCAACATCTTTGTCTACAGCGCTGACGGAGTTGACAACGGCTGGGCTGTCTACGTCCCAGGCGGCTACGGGAAGTGTGATGCGCTGCCGGACGAGCTGAGATCTCGTCCATCCATCTATCTGCGCAACTCTGGCGGGAATTTTGAAGTTGTGACATCTGTTTAACTTCTTTGCTCGATTTGATTGAACTTATGATCTGATCAATTTTTTCCGACATTTATTTGATCTCACACTGTTTGTGCAATCGTTAGTGATTATCTGTCATTCTGGTGTCAATTCGTATTGAGTAGGTTTGTGTTGGATTGCTCATCGTCAGAGGTCAGAGGATCAGGCTCATGTTCGAGGAGCACCACTCTGATGTCAGAGACAGTAGTTAGTTCGGGTTGAGCAGACCTTTTTGAGGTAGGGAGGGAAAACAGTGGGTTTTTATTCCAGCGTTCAGAACAAGGAAATTCGTTCATCACACAACCGTTTCATTATTCTTTGGCGTAAATAATAAAAATAATGAAACAGCTGTGTACAGTACACGTATGACTACACACCGCGCAAGACACGTGACCACTTTCTGCCAACCTTGAACTCGCGTTGTAATACCACCAGCCCACGCGGGGAATGTATCAACAATGTGAGCATCACGGAACACACACACACACACACACACACACACACACACACACACACACACACACACACACACACACACACACACACACACAGCAGTACAGAACACACACACACACACCATAAAAACACATACGTTTCTGGGTCCATTTTGACTCATGAAACAGTGTTCAAAACGCATAATCCATATCATGAGGGGTCGGGTCGGGGGGTCGTCAACAAATCTTGGGACAGTGCGCCCCCCCCCCCCCCCTCACATTTACCGCGCAGGTAGTCAGTAGCACGCACTATCTCTCCGCCCTAAATAGCGAGCAATCAAATCGCAAGCAAGGCGGGTCAAAACAAGTGACAAAGGAGCAAGCGAAAGCTAGCAGTGGGGGGGGGGGGAGGGTGTTTGAAAAGGCGGAGCTGATAACCATTCGCCCCCTGAACAAACATACAACAGGAAATGCGCAGCTTTTCCTAATTGCGCAAGCTAGCCAAGCAGCAAGCGCCGCCCATTGCCGAGAACCCAGACAGACTGGGCGAAAGTGCAAGCAAGCAAGCAAGCAAGCAAGCAAGCAGGGTGCGTCAAAACAGTGGCTAGGGGCCAAGACAAGACACAAAGCTCAGAAGTGAGCTTCTGCACACCAACCCAGAATTGTCCTGATTCCCAAATCATTTCATAAGCATCACATTGTTTTGACCCCACAATCTTCACAAAGAATCTCACAACTTGGGCCTAGGGTGCAGAGCGTAGGACTAGACACATTCAAAACAAGGCACACTACTTCACTATTTCTAACAGCAAAGACAATATTGTTCAGCCACCACTCAGTGGGGGGATTACAGCGACTTCACAGTCGTTGGGCAGCTTGTCAATCTCAAGCAATTCATCGTCTTCCACAAATTTCCTGTCCACCGACAGCACGAATCGGCCCTCCAGCGCACTCAATGCTGGTGCCACACTCAAAATTTGAACTTTCAAATTGCGCGCCAAAAGAGAACCATTCTCGGAGGCGTTCAAAACGAGCGCCATTTTTGAAGCGCCCGCCAATTCCCGCGCTTTTGCGAAGAATAAAACGGTGACACGCTTGGTGGACATCTTTTCCTGTCACACAATTCAGAAATGGTGAGGACTTCAGTTCCGGTCTAAGTACAAATTTTTTTCGAGCAAGAATCTGTCATTCATGAGCTTCGACAGTTTACTCTTGTCAACGAAAACGACAAGAAAAACAAACAACTCAACTCAGGGGACGCCATCAAGACCAGAGAGAAACACAGCGCCTCGCCTAGAAACCTGCTAAGACCGTCCATCAGTGATTCAGCCCAGCACATAGACCTCCTCACTGGGACGGATCACCAACCACCATACTTGTAACTGGGGGGGGGGGGTTTGGGGTTTGGCCCTCCCAGGATTTTTCCAACACCCCCAGATCCGCCCCCCCCGGAAGTTCCCCAAGGGATTTTCACTGTCTAAAACGATAAAAGTGAGTAAATGTTCGTGTTTTTCAGTGCTTTTATTCTTGTATGACCATATATGGTTGGCTACCCCCACACCAAAAAGTGCCATCCATATACCCACCCCCGCCCAAATCTGCCAGTGCCAGACCCAGTTACAGGCATGCAGACCATTGTAGTGGTGGGCGGCAATTAAAACATGTTTATCAAAATCATTCTTTAAAAAAATAGGTCCCATTTTTTTCTCAAAACTGCTTTTATTAAAAAAAAACAAGCTCGTTTTTGTTTTTTCTTTTCCACAACGACTTTTTTCTATACAGTACAGTACACTCAGCAGAAGCAAGGTTTCATTATTTCTTTTTAATTCAACAGAAAAACGGACCTATTTTTTACCCATCACTGCAGCACAAGCCCTATTTGCTCGGCCTTCAAATCGGGACACCTCCAATTGTAGAGGTAGTACTGGAGATTGCCATCCCCGGGTCCGAATTTCAACTTTTCGAACACCGACCGGTTCTCCATCAGGTCGAGCGCGTTGAATACGTCGTAACGAGCCTGAAACAAAGCGAAATCGCCAATTCCTCAAAGCTTTGAATGGACAGAGCATTCGCATGCAAACCCCGCGGACGAATCTGTAATTCACCGGCAAAAAACTTCGTTCGTGCATACAAAGTTGGGCCATAATCGGAGACTGCGGATCGGAAAATGCAAAGCATTTTTCGAGCAAGCGGCATGCCGTCTGGCCGAGTCGGAGGGGGGGGGGGGGCTCGGGGAAGCCGAAAATAAGGGAGGAGGAGGGGGGGGGGCGTAAACGTCCAGATGCCACAGGGGTCAGTCAGGTCTCCCCCCCCCAGGTCGCACGCAACAGGTCCTCTTGGTGGGTGGGAGGGGGGGGGCAATTGTGGGGGGGGGGGTCGAAGCCAGACACAACAGTAGGCACGGACGTTCTTGGCCATGATCATGGCGTCCTGAACTAGATCGGCCAAATCGGTGCTGGTGACGGCGTTGTAGAAGGAATACGCCGCCCTGAGCGTCCTGTGCGTCGCGTGGTGTACCACAGTCGAGGGCAGCGCGTAGTAGCTGCAGAAGTCCGTGATTCGGCCTTCCCTCTGCAATGTCTTTTCGCTTACAAGAATACAACTAGAAGTTTTTTTTATTGGGTACAACTAAAAAAAACCGTCTCTAGAGAAAGAGAATGTTGTAGCATTGCATCTAATATTTTTTGACGATTGATTAATAAAAACGGCGCTTTTGCAATTTTCGAGCACCTACAAGCATTTTTTTGTGCGGAAAGCAGATCCGCTAGGCACGTTTCTTCTACCACCGCCTATCCCTTTCCCCCCTTTTACCCCTAGAATTCCGATTTCGGGAGGGCCCCCCCCCCCCACCGGATCCGCTTATAGTAACGACACGCTTCTTTAAGCGCAAAACGATCGTTCTTGCGCAAACAAACATGCGCAACTTTGTCTGTTTTGTTAATTAATTAATTAATAATTGATTAATCAATTAATAGTTAATTAGCACCTCGACGACGAAGCAATCGATAACGTCCTCCTGGGGAGCGAAAACGTGTCTGAACTCCTCCATGGTGAAGACCGGCGCAATGGCGAATTTTTTCAGATGCTCAGTCAGCAGGACGAACACTCGCTCCATGTCCGCAGGGCGCATGCGGCGAAAGCCTGCCGTTCTAGGGCTCTGAAAAGGCGCCTAACTTTGCCTATAAGGTCCCACGGGAGTAGGCAGCTTACCTGTAACTGAGGGTACCATCAGCACCAGAATTTTTCGACCACTCACCAACCCCCCCAGAATTTTTCCAAAGGACTTTCACCCCCCCCCCCATCATCCAAAAAAAAGTGAGCAGAACTTAGTGTATTTTTAGTGTTATACGACCGTGAAACAGGTAAATAACACTATTTAGACGCTTTTTTTTTACCAAAACCAGTATATAATGGTCGCCTAGCTACCCCCCCCCCCCAGCCAGCCTCAAATCATCCAACACCCCCCCCCCGCCCCCACTAGCTCTGAACCAGTTACAGAGTATGGTAGTCAGGTCTCAAACCTCTGGCAGTCTGTAGAGCTTGAGCGTCCGCTGCAGAGTCATGTTCCGCTGTAGGTGGCTGAACTTGATGTCGATCAGCTTCTTTGGGTTGAGCGAGCGATGGTAGTAGCTGCCAGAGAAAAAGTAAATGAACAACTGCGCTGGTAACCATACCCGTAACCGGGTCTGGAAGAGTGGGGGGGGGGAGTAAATGGCCAAATTCTGGGGGGGGGGGGGGTGTCTGGAGCAAAAAGTGGGGGGGGGGCGGTAGCCAGCCACTTTTTTGAGTTATACTGGTACTTTTTGCTTAAAAATGGGTATTAACAGGGTCTAAACAGTGTTATTTAGCTGTTTTATGGTCATATAACACTGAAAAGCACCAGAAATACACCAACATTTACCCCACTTTTATCGTTTTAGACTGAGTGAAAATCCCTTGGGAAAATTCTGGGGGGAGGGTTGGGGGGGGGTCGGGGGGGGGGGGAGTTGGAAAATTCTGCGGGGCCCCCGGAACCCCCCCCCCCCAGTTACAGGTATGCTGGTAACGATATGATGTCATTGACATACCGTACTTCCTTTAATAGGCCCCCATACATGTAACTGGGGGGGGGGCGGGGTTACCACCCCAGGCCAGAAGTTACCCTCCCTGTACATCGGTATTAAGTAAAGGAAATATCGGAATAATTGCGGTGGGGGCTCTGCGAATTCTGCCCGTGCCCCCCATCCCTAATATCAACCCCATAGACGGACGACGCACGAAACCGGTTTACACGCACCGACAGCTGGCGACGGGTTTCGAAATAACGATGCCGGCGGTGTAAACGGCCTGAAAGAGGGCCCGTTGGTTGACGCGGCGCGTGATCTCGCGGATGAGCACTGGGGCGACGCGCTTGCTCCGGAGCTTCTTGTGCACGGAAAGTTGCTCTCGACCATGGGCCGCGTCCTGCGAGACTGTGTGCGTGCGTGTGTGTGTGCGTGCGTGCAGGTGTGTGTGCGTGTAGGAGTGTTGTTGTTGTTGGATTAGGACAACGCACGGAGGAAGGCCGTCGACGGCCCATATGGCGCGCCATCTTCTTCATGACGCCTTCCCGTCTAAGAGCCGCATACTTATCCATAGACATTCGGAAGGACGCCATCTGTAATCTGGGGCAGCGGCGGCACGAGAAAACCCATTGAGAGGAAAGTCCCCGATCTAGTGACTCCATCAAGAAGCAAACCCCGGACCAGGGTTGCATAAAAAAAATTCAAGTTTTTTTTTAATTAAAAAAAAAATTTTTTTTTTTTAAACAAAATTTTTTTTTCAAATTGACTTAGGAGCCATCATTTGTGCCAAATACCTATACTATAAGATACTTTTAGCCTATTAGAGTGTCAAAAACAAGTACTATTGCTTCCCTAAAGCCTTTAGAAGCGTATTTAGCATGGTTTTAGTCAAATGGTGACAAAGCCGCTGCCTCTAAATGGTCGTGTACGGTATCGCACTATGTTGGGAACCAGTTGGGAACCCCAAAAAGAGCTTGGTTTTGGTGCTAATAAGCAAGTTTATGCATGAATAACTACTTATTGTACCATCTA